>RCUC01138700.1:0-13089 GCA_003697995.1 Taxidea taxus jeffersonii | reverse complement strand
TTTTTTTTTTTTTAATTTTTTTATTAGCATATAATGAATGTATTATTTGCCCCAGGGGTACAGGTCTGTGAATCATCAGTCTTACACAATCCACAGCACTCACCATAGCACATACCCTCCCCAATGTCCATAACCCAACCACCCTCTCCATACTCTCCTCCCCCAGGCAACCCTCAGTAGTTAAGCCTTTTAAGGCAAGATTAAACCAGGTGACCCCAGCCTGGTATTTGTAAAGAAATAACTCGATTCTGTTAGGAAAAGGCTGTTTTCTTGGTACCAGATACTGTTCAAGGCCCTGAAGCACCTTCCCTCTTGGAAGGTACTTAGACTGTGTACTCTGCTTCCAAAAACATTTTCTCATTTCTACTGATGTTTTTGGGTAAGCAGCTAATGGCAAGAAAATGACCTATAGTAATTTCAATTTCTAATTATCAACAGGTAAAAGAACTTAAACATTCAAACAAACTAGAAATAACAGACATCAAACTGGAGGCAGCAAGAGCTAAGAGTGAGCTAGAAAGAGAAAGAAATAAGATTCAAAGTGAACTGGATGGTAATATATGATTTCCTATGCTTTTTACTATTCTTTTTGCATACAAACAAATTATTTAAATAGATCAAACTGAACTTTTATTTTTGAGCCTAACTGAATTTTAATCTTAGAGCACATATGGATTGTTTTTATTTATGTTGAATGTTCATTTTGTGATGTATCTCTTAAAAAAATCAGCCTTATGTTTATACAGTTATTTGATTAATACATAAATTAATAAATTAATACATAAATTAAGTGAAACTTTCCAAATGGGATTCCATACTTTCTGGGTTTATAGTTGTGAATCTATTTAGATCATGTGATTATTAGTCCCAGACCATTTTAGTGACGTAAGACCATTTTAAGAATGTAAGGAAGAGGGACACCTGGGTGGCTCAGTCCGTTAAGCATCTGCCTTCAGCTCAGGTCGTGATCCCAGGGTCCTGGGATCAAGCCCCACATCAGGCTCCTTGCTCGGCAGGGAGCCTGCTTCTCCTTCTGCCTGCCACCCGCACTGCTTGTTCTCTCTCTCTCTATTCCTGACAAATAAATGAAATCTTAAAAAAAAAAAAAAATAACATAAGGAAGATTGGTAGCTCCTAGGCCCAATTTTTGTTTTTATGTAGACACTAGGCTAGTTATTGAGCCTCATTTGTTTTTAAGCCCCAGTGTAGTCTTAAAATGTCCTTCTCATCAAGATTCCTCAGACTTATATTATTTCTGATTTTTCTTAAAGGGTGTTTAAATAAGCTACCTTTGGCCTATAACTGTCCTCAAGTTGGTCTTTAGTTGAACTGGCCTCTGTGGTTTCAGACAGAGCTTATGATGAATTAGTGTTTGCATCATTAATCTCTACTTGATGTTGATTCATGAATTTCCATAGAGTTAGGGAGTAATTTTTCAAGAGATGTAAAGAGTTTGTGATCTAGTTATGCATTCTTTTAAAATTTTGTGTTACATATGAATTTGTCTTAGTTATTCCATCTGCAAAATACTTGCCATATCAATGTAAGGAAAATTTGTGAATTCATTGGATAAACTTGAAAGTTTCCAATTTGTATTTCTTTTTTAAAGATTTTATTTATTTATTTGAAATAGAGAGTGAGAGCAAGAGGATGAGCTGGGAGGCAGAGGGAGAGGGAGAAGCAGACTCCCCACTGAGCAGGGAACCTGATGTGGAGCTTGATCCCAGGACCCTGGGATCATGACCTGAGCCAAAGGCGCCTGCCTGACTTAACTGACTGAGCCACACAGGCACCCTTCCAATTGTTATTTCTATTGGTAATCTAACAGTTCTGTTAGAATGATAGGTTTTGAAGGGTTCCATGATTTTATTCACTCTACTTTCAACCCGCTTTATGATGATGCTGTCTATGGGGCTAAGGTTACAAAAACCTTTTTAGAAGTGGAGTAAGTATTTATATCTCTTTGGATATCACCTAGGTTGATGCCCCCAGCTCTCAAGAGTCAAATGAGTAAATGAATATAGTCTTTTATTGAAGTTTATATATTATGCTAAATAAAATAATGACAGAATAGTTAACTGAGTTTTAGTCTATTTCATTCTTAAAAGGTTTATTAATAACGTAAAGATCTTTGAGAATACATATCCAGGCTTAAATTTCTGTGGTCTTTTAGTTGTCTTACCAGCTTACGGATGCTTGCTGTTATGATTTTTCAGTTTAATAATATTGAACACAGCATATCTTTTTCCTTAAAAAAATATTAGGATTACAGTCAGACAATGAAATTCTCAAGTCAGCTGTTGAACACCACAAAGCTCTCCTAGTAGAAAAAGATCGTGAATTAATACGTAAAGTACAAGTTGCCAAGGAAGAAGGTTATCAAAAACTTGTGGTATTACAAGATGAAAAGTAAGTACTTAATTACCTTATTTTATGTTCATTCTCCTTGCAAATGAAAACATTTTACTGTCATAGCATCCTCATTGTAGTTCTTGTAACATAATTATCATCTGTTGTTTTAGGATAGAACTTGAGAGCAGATTAGCGGATTTAGAGAAAATGAAAGTGGAACATGATGTCTGGAGGCAATCTGAAAAGGATCAGTGTGAAGAGAAATTGCGGGCTTCACAGATGGCAGAAGAGTCGGCCAGAAGGGAACTTCAGAGTATTAGGTTATCTATGCGTATAGATATTTTAAACTTCATTTTGAAATAATCTTAGAGCTAACAAAACATTGTAAAAGTCATATACAGAATTCCTGCCTGACCTTCACTGAGATCTCTAAAGATTGACATCTTACATAACCATATTACAATAATCAAAGCTAAGATACTAACATTAATATAATCAGGAAATAAATAGTACTATATCAAACCTATAGATTTTACTCAAATTTTACCAGTTGTCCTACTGATATCCTTTTTCTGGTCCAAGATCCAGTCCAGAATCATACATTGCCTTTACTTGAAGAGTGCTGACCAGTTATTTTATAGATTGTCCCTCAACTTGAGTTTGTCTTAAATTCTTTATGATTAAATTCAGGTTATATATTTTTAGCAAAAATAACACCAAAATCAAAGTCATGTGTCTTCAGTGCATTATTAGGAGGTATATTATTTGTCCCCTTACTGGTGTTCACTTTGTTTGGTTAAGGTGATGTTGGCCAGATTTTTCCAGTATAAAATGACTGTATTTTCTCTTTGTGATACATAATTAATTATCTTATGGGGAAATACTTTGAGGCTATTAAATTTTTTTGTCATAACTTTCTCATCATACATTCTTCCACTAATCTTAGCACCCAATTACCAAATCTGAGACAGTTTGAGCAAAGAAATGTTATAATAAAATGTTATAATCCATAGGATAAAATAAAAATCTATGTGTCTAGATGATATAATGTATAATATTTAGAAGGAAAGCTCTTTTCAGAATTCCAACTAATAAACATAGAAAAAATGATGGAAATAGGAAAAGATCATTTGGCAAACACTATAGTAGAAATGATAGGCATGATGTCACAAATTTTCAAAGGTTTTCATCATCTCAGCAGACAGTCATAATTTTTCCTCTCTTGCACTATTAATATTGTGTGTTAATGGATTTCTTAATCTTGAACCAACCTCAACTTCTGGAGTAATTATCTGTTTATTCTATAGAAAACAATCTGTTAAAGCTCTCTGTCTCTATTGGGATCAATTTTGATGATCTGTGTTTTCTTAAGAAAATATTTCATCTTGGTTTTCAAATTTGCCTGCATAGAAGTCTGCAGAATAGTTTTTATTTTTCAATTTGTTCTATTTTAATGAATGCTTACTTTCCCTGAGTTATTTCTTATTTATATATGTGCTTTCTTTCTCTATTTGTTAATCTAGTTGGCTAGTGCTTTGTTGATTTTATTCTTCTTATTGTGATAAAATATACATAACAAAATTCACTATTTTAATCATTTTAAGCATACAGTTCAGTATTTTTTTAAACTAGGAATTTGATTTATGGAGTCAATTGTTTTTCTATTTCCAATCTCATTAATTTCTACTTTCTTCTTTCTGTGTTTTTCTGCCATTAAGAAGTTTTTACAGTTTTATTAGTATTTAATGTACGTAAAATAAAATTCACCCATTGAAATAATGTGCAGCGTGATGCCTTCTGGTAATTGTATAAAGTTTTACAATCATCACCACCATAGTAAAAGCAAAGAACAGTTCTATTACCCTAAAAGTTTCCCCATGTCTCTTTGCACTTGACCTTTCCTCTGATCCCCAGCCTTTATCCATGTTGTTGCATATATCAATATTTCATTCCCTTCTGTTGCTGATTAATATTCCATTGAATGGATGTAACATGATTTGTCTATTCATTTTCCTTTTGATGGGCAGATATTTGGGTTATTAGTTTGGGGCTATTATGATTAATGTTACTATGAACGTGTAGAAGTCTTTGGGCATACAATTTTATTTCCCTTGGTTAAATATCTAGGAATGACATTGCTGAGTGATGACATATAGCAATACTGTTCTACAACATATGTAGCAAGACTGTTTTACAAAGTGATCATGCTGTTTTTCATTCCCGTAGCAACATATGAGAGTTCCCCTATGACAGTTCCATTTGATTCACACATCTTGACTGACACTTGTTATTGTCAGTCTTTTTAACCTAACTCTAGCAGATGTGTAGTAATATGTCATTGTGGTCTTAATTTGATTTTCCTCCAATGACGTTTCCTCTTAATGATGTTTAGCACCTCATAATATGGATTTTTGAAGTATTTATCCACATATTCTGCCCATATTTAAAATTGGGACATTATTTTCATATTGCGTTGTAATAGCACTTTATTTTGCATACTAGCCCTTTGTGAGATACATCTTTGACAGGTATGTTCTAAGTCTGTGGATCACTTTGTTTATTTTAATTGTGTCTATTGAAAGCAAAATTTATTTTGATGAAGTCAATTTTATCATTTTTTTTCTAGTTTGTGGTTTTTTTTTTTAAAGATTTTATTTATTTATTTGACAGAGAGAGATCACAAGTAGGCAGAGAGGCAGGCAGAGAGAGAGAGGGAAGCAGGCTCCCCGCTGAGCAGAGATCCCGATGCAGGACTCGATCCCAGGACTCTGAGATCATGACCTGAGCCGAAGGCAGCAGCTTAACCCACTGAGCCACCCAGGCGCCCCTCTAGTTTGTGTTTTTTGTTTGTTTGTTTGTTTTTAAGTTTTGAAAGCTTTGCCTAATCTTGTGTCACAAAGATTTCTGTTTTGTTTTCTTCTAAAAGATTAGTATTTTGGGGGCACCTGGGTATATAGGTGTCCAGATATTCCAGTCCATATAGGTATCCAGTTGTTCTAGCATCATTTTGTTGAAGTCTGTCTTTTCTTCCATTGAATTGTTTTGGTTCCTTTGTTAAAAATCAGTTGACCATTTAAGTGTGTCTGTTTCTGGACTCTGTCCTTTTGCATTGATCTGTTTGTCCATCTTCACATGAATATCACACTGTCTTGACCACACTGACTTTATAGTAAGTTTGATGCAGGTAGGGCAAGTCCTCCACCTTGTTCTTTCTTATAAAGATTGTTTTGGCTTGGGCGCCTGGGTGGCTCAGTGGGTTAAAGCCTCTGCCTTCCGCTCAGGTCATGATCCCAGGGTCCTGGGATAGAGCCCTACGTCAGGCTCTCTGATCAGCAGGGAGCCTGCTTCCTCCTCTCTCTCTGCCTGCTTCTCTACCTGCTTGTGATCTCTGTCAAATAAGTAAATAAAATCTTTAAAAAAAAAAAAGATTGTTTTGGCTCTCCTAAGTCCTTTGCCTTTCCATATAATTTTTTTTTTTTTTTTTTTTGTTATAGAGAGAGAGAGAGCAAGCACAGGCAGACAGAGAGGCAGGCAGAGGCAGATGCAGAGGGAGAAGCAGGCTCCCTGAGGAGCAAGGAGCCTGATGTGGGACTCGATCCCAGGACGCTGGGATCATGACCTGAGCTGAAGGCAGCTGCTTAACCAACTGAGCCACCCAGGCGTCCCTCCATATAAATTTTTAAATCAGCCTGTCACCTTTTTCAAAAAGGCTTGTTAGGGTTTTGAATAGAATTACAATGAATCTGTAGCTCAGTTTGAGAAGAGTTGTCGTCTCAACAATACTGAGCCTATCCAATCCATGAATATGGCATGTCTCTTCTTTAATCAGATCATCTTTAATTTCTATTATCAGAGTTTATTTATTAGTTTTCATTGAATATGTCATGCATATCCTATGTTATATTTTATTCCTCAGCATTTTTATGTGATTATAAATGGGAGCAGTTTTTTAAAAATTTCACTTTCTGGGGTGTGTGGGTGGCTTGGTGGGTTAAGCCTCTGCCTTTGGCTCAGGTCATGGTCTCAGGGTTCTGGGCTCGAGCCCCCACATCGGCTCTCTGCTCAGGGGGGAGCCTGCTCTCCACCCACCCCTGCCCCTGCCTGCCTCTCTGCCTACTTGTGAACTCTGTCAAGTGGATAAATAAAATCTTAAAAAAATTCACTTTCTGATTATTGCTGGCATGTGGAAATGTAGTTAGTGGACTTTTATGTAAGGACCTTGAGTCCTGTGACCTTACTAAACTCATGTATTTTCTACTAGCTGCTTTGTAGATTTTGAGTTTTCTAAGATCATGTTATATACTTTATACTTTATTTTAATTTATTTTTTTGTTTTATTTTGAGTTGGGAATTTACTCAACAAGTGTTTGTTCTTCATTTTTGTTGGTAAAGTTTCTAGTATGAGATTTTTCTTATCCCTGTTTTAAGTATATTAAGTATATTCTCTAGTGTTTTAATTATTATCTTTTAGGATTTTCTAATTTGAATTTACATTTTCCTTTTCACCTAAGAATTAATAGATGTATTAATAGAAGATGTAGTTGTTTAATAAGAGATGAAATTAATAGTTTGCTGGGACTGTCATAATAAAGTACCACCATCAAGAGGGTTTAGACAATAGAAATTTATTTTCTGATAGTTCTGGACATTAGAAATTTGAGATCTCAAGGTATTGTCAGATTTGGTTTCTCCTGAGGCCTCTTTTGTTGTTGGCTTATAGATGGTTACTTTCTTGCTCTGTCCCCATACTGCCTTTCCTCTGTGTGCCTGTGTCTAGTACCTTTCCGTCTTCTTATGAGGATACCAGTCATATGGATTAGAATTCACCCAGATAGCTTTGTTTAACCTTAGTTACCTCTTTAAAGGTCCTGTTTCCAAATGCAGTCACATTCTAAAATACTCCGGTTGAGACGTCAATATAAAAATTTTGGGGAGACACAGGTCAGTTCATAACAGAAGGTTTTTTAATTTCCAGCTGGGAGGCTTTTTAAATTTATAGTTTTATTGCATTGTAATCAGAGAATATTGTTACTATTATTTCTAATTTATGGAATGCATTGATTTTATTTATTTATTTATTTATTTATTTTTGTGACCTAATATATTAGGGCCAGGTATAGGATTAAGTAAGTGAGACACCCAGGGTAAAAAATTTAAGGAGACAGTCTTTTATGTCAACACTGAACATGCTCTAAAGTGAGCTTTAAATTCCAGTATACTTAAAGTACAGTGTTTTATTAATCTCATTACTTGGGAAAAATTACTTCAGGCAGAGATGTATGTATTATTTACTCATGTCAGTTTTTATGAATGATTACTTTAAATGTTGACTGCTACAATTCTAGAGTCATAAATCTGTAGTGGATTTGGAGAGCCAATTATGTCGTACTCTTCGCTTTTAGAGGAGTCTTTTTTTTTTTCTTTAACCATTCTAGACAGGTGAAGCTTTTTTTGTTTACTTCTCCTTGACGATATCTAGAAAGGAGAGAGATAATCTCCCCAGAAAAACCCCACTCTGATGTTTTATCCTATTATGGTTCCACAGTTTAGCCAGTTAGAATGTTTTCTGTGAGAATTTAAGCCTATTAGGTTTCTGTTGACATCGTGATAGATGTCAAGCAAACTGTTACTACTTGGAGATAATAAAGAACATGGCCCTTAGGGTTTTTTTGTTTGTTTTTTGATATATAAAATAGAAGTCATTTCTTCAGCTTTTCTTTAATAGAAATGATTTTCTTTTCCATTAGTCACTTTGATAATTTTTTTGATTTCTCTTCAGTTTCTCCAGATCATTTATAATGTATAATTGACTCCAACTTATTTTAAAATAAGGACATAATAGCTAACATAAAATATAGCAGAAAGAGTAATTTGCAAAATTTATATGACTTTTTAAAAAAAGATTTTATTTATTTGACAGAGAGAGCACAAGCAGGGGGAGTGGCAAACGGAGAGAAAGAAGCAGGCTCCCCAAGGAGTAGGGAGCCTGATGTAGGGCTAGATCCCAGGACTCTGGGATCATGACCCAAGCTCAAGGCAGTCAGCTAACCAACTGACGTGCCCAGGTGGCCCTATATCATTTCTTTTATTATGGTCTGCAGTTGTGTTTTTCTCATGGCAGCTCTGATTTTCTAAATTATAAGTCTACCTACATAAACTAGATCTATTTTGGTCATTTATTAAAATAATCATGATTGTAAGCTTGTCTTATTTAGAATTTATAATAGGTCAGCAAGAGACTACCTGTAGAGAAAAAGGTCTTGCTTTAGAAGCTGAAAAGTCTAAGTCATATAAACCAGAAGTATCCATTTATTTACAAACAACAAATACCTGTGATAAGTAGGATTAATTACTGTTTTGGCAGGTACTTTAAATTATTAATTATATACTAGTGTCCTGTCCTCATTAAAGTGGTTTCTTCTTCACTACACTAAATAACAACATTGTTATTCTTTTTTTAAAACTTTTTAAATTAACATATAATCTATTATTACCCCCAGGAGTACAGGTCTGTGAATTGCCAGTTTTACACACTTCACAGCACTCACCATAGCACATACCCTCCCCAGTGTCCATAACCCCACCACCCTCTCCCTAGCCCCTCTATCAACCCTCAGTTTGTTTTGTGAGATTAAGAGTCTCTTATGGTTTGTCTCCCTCCCGTTCCCATCTTGTTTCATTTATTCTTTTCCTACTCCCCAAATTCCCCATGTTGCATCTCCCCTTCCTCATATCAGAGAGGTTATATGATAGTTGTCTTTCTCTGATTAACTTATTTTGCTAAGCATAATACCCTCTAGTTCCATCCACGTCGTCACAAATGGCAAGATTTCATTTCTTTTGGTGGCTGCATAGTATTCTATTGTATATATATACCACCTCTTCTTTATCCATTCATCTGTTGATAGACATCTAGGTTCTTTCCATAATTTGGCTATTGTGGACATTGCTGCTATAAACATTCGGGTGCACGTGCCCCTTCGGATCACTACGTTTGTATCTTTAGGGTAAATACCTGGTAGTGCAATTGCTGGGTCATAGGGTAGCTCTATTTTCAACTTTTTTGAGCAACCTCCATGCTGTTTTCCAGAGTGGATGCACCAGTTTGCATTCCCACCAACAGTGTAGGAGGGTTCCCCTTTCTCCACATCCTCGCCAGCATCTGCCATTTCCTGACTTGTTAATTTTAGCCATTCTGAATGGTGTGAGGTGGTATCTTATTGTGGTTTTGATTTGTATTTCCCCGATGTTGAGTGATATGGAGCATTTTTTCATGTGTCTGTTGGCCATCTGGATGTCTTCTTTGCAGAAATGTCTGTTAATGTCCTCTGCCCATTTCTTGATTGGATTATTTGTTCTTTGGGTGTTGAGTTTGCTAAGCTCTTTGTAGATTTTGGATACTAGCCCTTTATCTGATGTGTCATTTGCAAATATCTTCTCCCATTCTGTCAGTTGTCTTTTGGTTTTGTTGACTGTTTCCTTTGCTGTGCAAAAGCTTTTGATCTTGATGAAGTCCCAATAGTTCATTTTTTCCCTTGCTTCCCTTGCCTTTGGCGTTGTTCCTAGGAAGAAGTTGCTGTGGCTGAGGTCGAAGAGGTTGCTGCCTGTGTTCTCCTCAAGGGTTTTAATGGATTCCTTTCTCACATTGAGGTCCTTCATCCATTCTGAGTCTATTTTCGTGTGTGGTGTAAGGAAATGGTCCAGTTTCATTTTTCTACATGTGGCTGTCCAGTTTTCCCAACACCATTTGTTGAAGAGACTGTCTTTTTTCCATTGGACATTCTTTCCTGCTTTGTTGAAGATTCGTTGACCATAGAGTTGAGTGTCTATTTCTGGGCTCTCTATTCTGTTCCATTGATTTATGTGTCTCTTTTTGTGCCAGTACCATACTGTCTTGATGATGACAGCTTTGTAACAGAGCTTAAAATCTATAATTGTGATGCCACCAACTTTGGCTTTCTTTTTCTTTTCTTTAAAGATTTTATTTATTTATTTGGCAGACAAGTAGGCAGAGAGGCAGGCAGAGACAGAGAGAGTAGGAAGCAGGCTCCCTGCTGAGCAGAGAGCCCAATGCAGGGCTTAATCCCAGGTCTGGGATCATGACCAGAGCCGAAGGCAGAGGCTTTAACCCACTGAGCCACCCAGGCGCCCCGGCTTTCTTTTTCAACATTCCTCTGGCTATTTGGGATCTTTTCTGGTTCCATATAAATTTTAGGTTTATTTGTTCCATTTCTTTGAAAAAAATTGATGGGATTTTTTTTTTTAAAGATTTTATTTATTTATTTGACAGACTAAGATCACAAGTAGGCAGAGAGGCAGAGAGAGAGGAGGAAGCAGGCTGTCCGCAGAGCAGAGAGCCCGATATGGGGCTCGATCCCAAGACCTTGGGATCATTACCCGAGCCAAAGACAGCGGCTTTAACCCACTGAGCCACCCAGGTGCCCCAAATTGATGGGATTTTGATAGGGATTGCATTAAATGTGTAGATTGCTCTAGGTAGCATAGACATTTTCACAATATTCTTCCAATTCATGAGCATGGAACATTTTTCCATTTCTTTGTATCTTCCTCTATTTCTTTCATGAATAACTTTATAGTTTTCTGAGTACAGATTCTTTGCCTCTTTGGTTAGTTTTATTCCTAGGTATCTTACGGTTTTGGGTGCATCTGTAAATGGGATTGACTCCTTAATTTCTTTTTCTTCTGTCTTGTTGTAAAGAAATGCAACTGATTTCTGTGCATTGATTTTATATCCTGGCACTTTACTGAATTTCTGTACAAGCTCTAGCAGATTTGGAGTGGAATCTTTTGGGTTTTCTACATAGAGTATTATGCCTTCTGCAAAGAGTGATAGTTTTACTTCTTCTTTGCCGATTTGGATGCCTTTAATTTCTTTTTGTTGTCTGATTGCTGAGGCTAGGACTTCTAGTATTATGTTGAATAGCAGTGGTGATAATGGACATCCCTGCCATGTTCCTGACCTTAGCGGAAAAGCTCTTAGTTTTTCTCCATTGAGAATGATATTTGTGGTGGATTTTTCATAGATGGCTTTGATGATATTGAGGTATATGCCCTCTATCCCTACACTTTGAAGAGTTTTGATCAGAAAAGGATACTGTTCTCTGTCAAATGCTTTTTCAGCATCTATTGAGAGTATCAGATGGTTCTTGTTCTTTCTTTTATTAATGTATTGTATCACATTGATTGATTTGCAGATAGATGTTGAACCAACCTTGTAGCCCTGAAATAAATCCCACTTGGTCTTGGTGAATAGTTCTTTTAATATACTGTTGGATCCTATTGGCTAGTATTTTGGTGAGAATTTTCACATCTGTGTTCATCAAGGATATTGGTCTGTAATTATCTTTTTTGATGGGATTCTTGTCTGGTTTTGAGATCAAGGTAATGCTGGCCTCCTAAAATGAATTTGGAAGTTTTCCTTCCATTTCTATTTTTTGGAACAGTTTCAGGAGAATAGGAATTAATTTTTCTTTAAATGTTTGGTAGAGTTCCCCTGGGAAGCCGTCTGGTCCTGGGCTCTTGTTTGTTGGGAGATTTTTGATGACTGCTTCAATCTCCTTACTGGTTATGGGTCTGTTCATGTTTTCTATTTCTTCCTGGTTAAGTTGTGGTAGTTTATATGTCTTTAGGAATGCATCCATTTCTTCCAGGTCATCAAATTTGCTGGCGTAGAGTTGCTCATAATATGTTCTTATAATTGTTTGTATTTCTTTGGTGTTGGCTGTGATCTCTCCTCTTTCATTCATGATTTTATTTATTTGGGTCCTTTCTCTTTTCTTTTTGATAAGTCTGGCCAGGGGTTTATCAATCTTATTAATTCTTTAAAAAAACCAGCTCCTAGTTTCATTGATTTGTTCTGTTGTTTTTTTGGTTTCTATTTCATTGATTTCTGCTCTGATCTTTATTATTTCTCTTCTCCTTAGGGGTTTAGGCTTTCTTTGTTCTTTCTCCAGCTCCTTTAGGTGTAGGGTTAGGTTGTGTATTTGAGACCTTTCTTGTTTCTTGAGAAAGGCTTGTATCACTATATATTTTCCTCTCAGGACTGCCTTTGTTGTGTCCCACAAATTTTGAACCATTGTGTTTTCATTATCATTTGTTTCCATGAATTTTTTCAATTCTTCTTTAATTTCCTAGTTGACCCATTCATTCTTTAGAAGGATGCTTTTTATTCTCCATGTATTTGGGTTCTTTCCAGCTTTCCTCTTGGGATTGAGTTCTAGCTTCAGAGCATTGAGGTCTGAAAATATGCAGGGAATGATCCCAATCTTTTGATACCAGTTGAGACCTGATTTATGACCCAGGATGGGATCTATTCCGGAGAATGTTCCATGTGTACTAGAGAAGAGAAGAATGTGTATTCTGTTGCTTTGGGATGGAATGTTCTGAATATATCTGTGATGTCCATCTGGTCCACTGTGTCATTTAAGGCCTTTATTTCCTTGTTGGTCTTTGTTTGGATGCTCTGTCCATTTCAGTGAGGGGAGTGTTAAAGTCCCCTAATATTATGATATTATTGTCGATGTGTTTCTTTGATTTTGTTATTAATTGGTTTATATATTTGGCTGCTCCCATGTTAGGGGCATAGATATTTAAAATTGTTAGATCTTCTTGTTGGACAGACCCTTTGAGTTTGATATAGTGTCCTTCCTCATCTCTTATTATAGTCTTTGGCTTAAAATCTAATTGATCTGATATAAAGATTGCCACCCCCAGCTT
>RCUC01138699.1:0-77403 GCA_003697995.1 Taxidea taxus jeffersonii | reverse complement strand
CTATCACCACTGCTATTCAACATAGTACTAGAAGTCCTAGCCTCAGCAATCAGACAACAAAAAGAAATTAAAGGCATCCAAATCGGCAAAGAAGAAGTCAAACGATCGCTCTTTGCAGATGATATGATACTATATGTGGAAAACCCAAAAGGCTCCACTCCAAAACTGCTAAGAGCTTGTACAGGAATTCAGTAAAGTGTCAGGATATAAAATCAATGCACAGAAATCAGTTGCATTTCTTTACACCAACAACAAGACAGAAGAAGGAGAAATTAAGGAGTCAATTCCATTTACAATTACAACCAAAACCATAAGATACCTAGGAATAAACCTCACCAAAGAGGCAAAGAATCTATACTCAGAGAACTATAAAGTACTCATGAAAGAAACTGAGGAAGACACAAAGAAATGGAAAAATGTTCCATGCTCATGGATTGGAAGAATAAACATTGTGAAAATGTCTATGCTACCTAAAGCTATCTACATATTTAATGCAATGCCTATCAAAATCCCATCCAACTTTTTCAAAGAAATGGAACAAATAATCCTAAAATTTATATGGAACCAGAAAAGACCTCGAATAGCCAAAGGAATATTGAAAAAGAAAGCCAAGGTTGGTGGCATCACAATTCCAGACTTCAAGCTCTATTAAAAAGCTGTCATCATCAAGATAGTATGGTACTGGCACAAAAACAGACACATAGATCAATGGAACAGAATAGAGAGCCCAGAAATAGACCCTCAACTCTATGGTCAACTAATCTTCGACAAAGCAGGAAAGAATATCCAATGGAAAAAGCCTCTTCAACAAATGGTGTTGGGAAAATTGGACAGCCACATGCAGAAAAATGAAACTGGACCATTTCCTTACACCACACATGAAAATAGACTCAAAATGGATGAAGGACCTCAACGTGAGAAAGGAATCCATCAAAATCCTTGAGGAGAACACAGGCAGCAACCTCTTCGACCTCAACCGCAGCAACTTCTTCCTAGGAACAACGCCAAAGGCAAGGGAAGCAAGGGAAAAAATGAACTACTGGGACTTCATCAAGGTCAAAAGCTTCTGCACAGGAAAGGAAACAGTCAACAAAACCAAAAGACAACTGACAGAATGGGAGAAGATATTTGCAAACGACATATCAGATAAAGGGCTAGTATCCAAAATCTATAAAGAGCTTAGCAAACTCAACACCCAAAGAATAAATAATCCAATAAAGAAATGGGCAGAGGACATGAACAGACATTTCTGCAAAGAAGACATCCAGATGGCCAACAGACATGAAAAAGTGCTCCACATCACTGGGCACAAATCAAAACCACAATGAGATACCACCTCACACCAGTCAGAATGGCTAAAATGAACAAGTCAGGAAATGACAGATGCTGGCGAGGATGTGGAGAAAGGGGAACCCTCCTACATTGTTGGTGGGAATGCAAGCTGATGCAACCACTCTGGAAAACAGCATGGAGGTTCCTCAAAAAATTGAAAATAGAGCTACCTTATGACCCAGCAATTGCACTACTGGGTATTTACCCTAAAGATACAAACGTAGTGATCTGAAGGGGCACCTATACCCAAATGTTTATAGCAGCAATGTCCACAGTAGCCAAGTTATGGAAAGAACCTAGATGTCCATCAACAGATGAATGGATAAAGAAGAAGTGGTATATATACACAATGGAATACTATGCAGCCATCAAAAGAAATGAAATCTTACCATTTGTGACGACATGGATGGAACTAGAGCATATTATGCTTAGCGAAATAAGTCAACTGGAGAAAGACAACTATCGCATGATCTCCCTGATATGAGGAAGTGGAGATGCAACGGGGGTGGGGGTTAAGGTGGTAGGAAAAGAAAAAATGAAACAAGATGGGATCGGGAGAGAGACAAACCAAAAGAGACTCTTAATGTCACAAAACAAACTGAGGGGGGTCGGGGGGGGGAGAGGGGTTGGGAGAGGGTGGTGGGGTTACATTATATGTTTAAATAAAAAAGCTTAAATAATAAAAAAAATAATAAATCTGTTTATAAAATCAGAAAAAAAATCTTAAAAAAAAGAATTGAATTATAAGCAACAAAGTGTTTAAATACAATAGTGTATTTTTGGTTTTATAAATGGAAATATTTTTGGTATTCACCATTTTCTGCCTTAGAGAAGGATTGTTTTTTTCCTCAACTGTAGTATTAGTAAAAGACTTGAACAATAATGTCTCTTTGACTGATATTCCTGGATATGTTTAATATAGAGTTATTAAATAAAACTCTTTCATGGTAAAAAAAAAAAAAGAATAAGCTATTGTAGAGCTAATTCAATATGAACATCCCCTGGTATAAAGAAGCAGGTATAAAGAAGCAGCTGAACCAGGGTCAACAACATTATCTTCTGTCAAAAACATTTAACCCATGTCAACAGTTTGAGAAGATAGAGTGCTGGTCCAGGCCTCACATTGGCCTTCTGCCTCAGTTTCTCTGCATTATACTCCACTCTGACAGTATTATCAAATTTGCACATTGAACTTTGGCAAGAGCCAAGAGGCTCCACTGGACCCATACTCACCCCCTCCATGGATATATCTCCCAGCTGCAAGATGGTGTCCCACAACTCATTCACTCATTATTTTATTTTACAGGTAATTATTTAATGGCAGACCCATGCTTAGCATGAAGAAACAAGATAGAAAAAACAAAATCTATACTTTTAAGAGCTCTCTGAAAAGCAAAGAAAACCTATCCTTTAATGAATCATCCCATTATGTGACAAACACAGCTTTTAAAATATGTTCAAGGTACAGAGCTAACACAGAGATGGGAGGGACCAGCAGCATCAGGTAAGATGACTGGAAAGGCTTTCTAGAAAAAAACTCACTTTTGAAAATTAATGAGTTTGTCAGGAAAACAGGGTAAAGTTAGGTGGGGAGAAAAAAGACTTGAGGAAGAAGGTATAGAGCATCACTCGGGCCCACGATCCTTCAACCTCTGCCCCGTCCCTCGGGATCACTCACTACCCAGGCTACTCTGGCTGTTATACTCCATCTGCTAAAAGAGTTCCCCTGGACAAAAACAGAACTGGCCACACCTTCCATTTCTGCACTCAGTATTTCGGATCCTTGGCTAAGAGTCCTTGTACCTTTCTCCAGGCCTTGCCTATGGTCCTTCAGTTGAGATCCCAACATGTTCTGCTTCTAAATTCACCTAATTCATGACCCTGAGGATGCAGTGAATGTTTCCTGCATGGAGGTGTGACCAAGAGGTAAACCAGACCTTGGAAGGTGGTAAGATTTCAGTGGGTGGCAGGGAGAAAAAAATTTGAGACAGGAGATAGAGAAAAGGCATGCTCTGTGAAAGAGGGGTATATTTCTCACTAAGCAGGATGAGAAGAAACCAAGAGAAGGACGCTTATACTGGAAAAGACGCTATTTCAAACAAAAATTTCCTGGGCAACCTGTCACACAAAGGCACCAAGGGCACAATGTACTCAAACAGTTCTGAGAGCGAGATTTTTGTCCCACCATGGGTCAGAGTTGAGCAACATTCTAAAGCTCCAATTTGTCCTAAGTGAACCAATGTGCAGAACTAACGAGGTCATCAATTTTTCTTCCAGCTAATGAACTCGTCAGGAAGGGTGTGATACGGGAAGATGATGAGATGAGCAACCAAACCTGATTAAATAGTTTCATCTTCATCAAAGAATCAGACACAGAGCTGAAGCCCCATTATTCACCAGAAGGGGATAATTACACAGAGGAGACTGCCATCAGGGCCATCCCTCCCCTTACTCAAATGGCTGTACTACTCTGGGTACAGGGAGTGGGTCAGACCTGGGAATGGACCTTCGTTTAATTCAACAACTATTTACGGGCAACTTGCTCCATGTCAGGTGTGGACCAGGAACAAAGGATGGATATCTTGTCCTTGCCTTTAAATAGTCCATGGTTGATCTAGCATTGAACAGCAACTAACCGGGAAATACTATGAAGGGTGCTTTCCCACCACTTTGAACCAATGTTGTGGGGATAAAGGAGAGCAGGAAAGTGAAAGAGGGGAGGGGACCAAGAAGTCTTTTCATAGGTGGTCACCCTTAAGCTGAGCTCTAAAGGTGAGCAGAATTTCATTAGGGAAGAAAGACGGAAACTGGAAGAACACATCAGGCCAAGGGTCGGGCTTGAATAAAGATAATGTGGTAGGATAACATCCAGCTTGTTTGGAGAAACAGCTCTTTCCTACCCCATTTCACAGACAATATGCCATCCAATCCCACTCATATGGGCTTGGAAGGAAAATAATCAGTTCTTTTCAAATAATCCAAATCAGACCCATCGTTCTCAGATTTTTTGGTGTTGGGATCTTATTGTTTAACTCAGATTTGTGGCTACCAGAGGTGGAGGGTGGTGGGAGGTGGAACTGGACAAAGGCAGTTAAAAGGTACAAACTTCCATTGTAAGATAAACAAGTACTAGGGATGTCATGCCCAACATGATGAGATGACCAGAGCGAACACTGCCGTATGATGTCCAGGAAAGTTGTTAAGAGAGTAAATCTTAAGGATTCTCCTCACAAGGAGGGTTCCCCCCTTTTTTTCTTTTCTTCTTTCTTTTCTTTTTATTGCATCTATATGAGAAGATGGATGTTAGCCCCACCTCTGTGGCAATAATTTTACAATATACATTAATCAAACTATCATGTTCCTCTTACCAAGCAGCCTGTCTTTAGAGGCAGGATTGCTTACTAAGGTCAGGTCAGTCAGAAAGACATTGTGGAGCTGGAGGGCCTTGGCGAATGGCAGGGGCTTGGGTACATGGAAAAGAGGGAGTAGGAGGGCATTCCAGGAAGTGAAAGAAGAATGTACAGTGAGCTTAAGAAAAAAAACCAAACCAGCTTTACAGGAGCAAAGCCTTCACCTCTCTTTTTGTACTGATTTAACATTTACCATGTGCAAAGCACTGAAGTGATACCAGGAGGCCATCACGTGGGTATAATGCACCGACCCTGCTCCAGAGGACTTACAATCTAAACATGTGCAAAGAAGGAGAAATCAAGGCATTTCATCTTCTGAGGTCATCCCATTCCCTGCTTTGACTTAAACAACAGGAAGAGTATTGCCTCCAGGGAACCACAGTTATGAGCCACCTTTGCTGCCTGGTGATGGAAGGAGGACACTGAGAAGGCTGATTACTCTCTCATTAGCCAGCTAATACCTTGGTAAACATTAAATGGTGATGTTCAACAGAGACAGTGTATCTAGCTAGATAATCAGGGCCTCGCAAGTTGGATAGACATCCCAAACTTTCCTCTCCCCACTCTACACTCTAGAATTATCTTCCCCCTCCTTCTTTATTGAATAGCTCTCCTTCCATTCTTCTTTTCTGCTTAACCATGACTCACAGGACTTAAAAAAGAATAGAGTTATTCAAGGGGCATTTCTTAGGGCAATGGATCTTTCTGGAAAGTAAAATAAAATGTCAGATGAAATAATGAGTCACCTTAGTTCTGAAACGCCTCCTCCAAGGAGAACTAGGTAATCAACACTTCAGTAAGCTAAGAAATATCATGTATATAGAAAAACATATTCCCTCACTTTGGATCTTCCATCCTCCCCTCCTTTCCTTCCTTCCTTCCTTTCCTTCACACTTTATTTAGTAAACAGTGGTGAGTGGGTGGGGCAGAAGCCTTGGAGGTGGATGCATCTTACCCTTTTTACATCTGCCCAGACACCGCCAATTGTTTGGTCAACATGCTAAAAAAATTTCATGTAAGTCAGGAGCCTATACAGCTCTAGTAAGTTTTCTTGGCTTTTTCCTTTCCTACTTAAATATGGTTGGTTATTCCACAAGGATTCCATTGTGGTTCTAACTTTTGATCAAAATTATTCTAGAATAACATACATTTTCACAAATGACCTCCTGTGCCTTGAAGAGATCATTTTCTTGATAAGCCCCTTGACTCTCTTTTTGCAAGTCTGGCAGCGTAGTTTATTAGCTTTGTAACATGAAGTTCTCGCCATTAGGGACCAAGCTAAGATCACCAAACTATTTCCCATCCATCCTTAGTTGAGCTTTGAATCACAAAAGTAGTAGAAGGCCCAGCATGATATCTCCTCTGAAATGAGCAATCCCTTAATTAAACAGAAGTAAATAGAGGTTACAACGTGTTCCTTAATTAAATAGATGTAAATGTCCAATCACTCTGCTTTCCACACACATCAATTTTGCATCATCTCATTTTCCTGTTTGCCCAGTGGAAATGGGAATTCAGAGGCTTTATTTTGGTCAAAATCTCCCAAGTGTGCCTGCCTGGCTGTGTGTTCAATCATGCATATTTACATACTTGTTTACGGAAATCTGCAGCTAGTGTCTACTCTCCTTTTTTTGGCCAGGCTTAGGAATTGCTATGAACCTGACATCAATGAACCATTGAAGAGAATCAGCCCTGCCATTGCCCAACACAACACTGTGGCTCCTGCCTTGGAGAAATTATACCTGAAGATCTCAGGTAAACAGTGTGGTGTGAGAAGGGGCAACTAACACAAATACTGAACCCTCCGTGAGGCACTGGATGACCTCAGAGCAACAATACCCCCTGCCTGCTATCTTTCTTTATACCTAGTCTCCAGTTTAGGCAAACTCCTCCTGGATTTGGGAATATAATCCATGGAAGCTACGATGATTAATTTTGTGTGTCAGGTTTGGCCAGACTATAGTGCCTCCTTGGTCAAACGCTAGTCTAGATGTTGCTGTGAAGGTATTGTGTAGCTGTCAATAACATTTATGATCAATTAGCTTTAAGTAAAAGAAATTACCTCTATAATGCAGGTGGACCTCATCCAGGCAAGTGAGGACTTTAAGAGCTAAAACTGAAGTTTCCTAGAGAAGAAGGAATTCCAGTGATCAGACTGCAAGCTGGCCTACACTATGCTTCTCAGACTTTCCAGCCTCTAAAACTGCCTGAGCCAATTCCTTAAAATAAATCTCTCTATATATACACATTCTATTGGTTCCATTTATCTGGAGAACCCTGACTGATATAAAATCTGTCTGAATACGATGAGAACAGCATAACTACAGTCTAGAGAAAGGAGCCCACAGCTCCAAGCAAGCTGACTAAGAGTGCCCTTTAAGTCACTGAGGTGGGAGGATTGCGGTGGAAAGAAGAGAACCAAGTCCACACCACATAAAGCTCTGAGCACATTTAGGCAGCTTTCATCCCCTTGCTAGCTGGAGAGGCCAGCAACTTGCCGTCCATGAATCGGATGGTTGTTGGAGGACAACAGTGGGTTAACAGCCCTTTAACTGAGTCAAACTGTTAATTGGAACAGAATCCATCTCAATTTATTCCTAGAAACAGTTCCACTTTTCTGAGGCATTAGGAATAAATTGAGGTAGATCCTGTTCCAATTAGAATTTATGATTAAGACCATCATTGCAGGGGGACCAGCTAAGCAAAGCCATGCACACTGGAAAATCTGTATGGGGGGGGTAGGTCTTAAAAGGTTACTTGTGAGAAGGAAGTCATAACGACCCAACCTCCCTGGTGATTTCTCTCCAGTCTCCAAATTTCCAGTAAAGCAACTGACATTTGAAGTTTAGGTTCAAGGAGTATTTTTTTCATTGACTCATAGGATTTCAAAGCTAAAATACACCTTTTATAAATGAGGGAGCTAAGTTCAGAGAGGAGAAATGACTTGTTCAACTGTGACAACAACCAGGCGTGCTCTTTGACCAGCTTCCTCTCCACTTCAGCCTCAAGAGCAAAATGAGTCAAGAGTTGAAACAACTACCTCTGGGTGGCCTCTGCTTGCTTTTAAAATTCATTATGGAAAAGCCAACGTGCACTTTTCACTTCTGACTAGAGTCAATGGGTAGAAGGATGACGTGCTGACCCCGGCTTTTAGGTCCAATGTCATCATCTGAAAGGAACATCCCACACGTGGCACCTCCCATGCACCAAGCCATCTGAGAGTCATCTAGCCATTATGATCAGAACCCTCACTACTTACCTAGCACTGTGCTAAGTACTTAACAATACACCTTTATGATAACTCTAGGAGTAGGGTCCTATTTTCACTCCCTTTATACAGAGGAAACTGAGGGACAGAGAAGTTAGTAGCTTATCCCAAGGCCCACAGAGAATAAATGGCATGGCTAAGGCATGACACTGGGCAGTGTGAGGCCAGTATCAATACTCACCATAGTGCTGGTCCAGTCCAGTCCCTGCTGAAATGAGACACATCACGGTAATGTTATTCTCCCCCATTTGCAGATTAGAAAAGCAAGGCTCAGCAAAGTGGAAGAACTGGCCTGAGATCAATGCCTCAGTGGTTTCGGCTGCTCCAGAGTTCTTCAGTATTCTCTCTTCAGTGCTCTTTACCCTCCCACCTTCTCTCTGACTACACATGTGACTTTGACAAACTGATTTCCTGAATGAGTTTTCAGATTAATGTTCTGGGTGGATTAATCCAGTTCTTCCATTGGGGAGAGAACAGGTGTGTGAGCCAACATCGCTATATGCTCCAGTCCTGAGGAAAGTAGGTACAGGTCATTCCTGCTAGTGCTTCCCATGTTTCCTCGAAAACAATCACAAACACAAACTCTGCAACCCCAGCCCACACTCAAGCATTTCTAAACCCCATAGAACTGGTCTAGAAAACACCCTGATCAATAAGTACCCCCATATGATTCTGTTCGTCAGAGAAATTTGGGGATGCTGGATAAAAATGACCTTTTGTTACCTCCTTCAGCCCCCAGATTAAATGGCAGCACAGTGTCAGAGAGACCTGGCTTTGAATATATGGACTTTATATAAAAAAACACTTGATTTGGTCATTGTTACTTACCAACCACACATTCTCGAATAAGTTGTTTAACCCTTTGATACCTCAATGTTCTTCTCTGTAAAATGGAAATAATAATGGCGTCTATCTCACGGCGCTGTTCTGAGTAGATGAGATAAAGCATTTAAAGTACCTAGCACAGTGTCTGTCATAGAGGCAGGGATTAATAAATGTGAAGTATTCTTTTATTATTTCTAGTACTCCAGGAACATACACATTCCAGAGGATTCGGTATCCTCAATTCTCAGAAGGGCAATTTCACCCTTAGTGGTAGGTAAAAGAAGCAAGTGGTAGGGGAGGGCTCAGGAGGCTTTAGGCACTCCTAAAACCATATCCCACACTCCTTTACAGGCAAGTAAAGCAATGAAACCTGCACCTGACCTCCAAGCTGCATGGGCCCCCATTTCTCCCCGGGGCACAGGGCTCACGTCCGCATCTGCACATCCCATCTGAGCCTGTCAGAGTGACCACTATTCCCATAAGGACTCAGGTCAAGTTCATTGACTTTCAAGAGCTCCCACAAGTCCTGGAAAGCAGATGGCTGGGAAGGAGTGTTTACTCATGACTGGGCCATTCCCTTAACCTCAAGGGTAGGGAAACCCTGGGTCTGAGCCTCTAGCAGCTCTCAGGTCCAGTTCAGTCAGAAGCACCAGCTCTAAGTCAGCTCAACTCTAAACCCTGGACCTAAAACTGCAAGTGGGGTGAGGCAGGGACTTTCCCATTCATTTGCCTCCCCCCAATTTTTTTATTCAGTCCCTGTGATGGATCAGACCCTGGGCAAGCCCTGTGGATACCTGGTCCTGCCCTTCAGGAGTTTGCTACTTAACAAGTAACACAGACAAACAAGCAAGGGTCACACAGTGTGAGTGCTGAGTATAACAAGAAGTAACCTGAGAGTGCTCAGAAAATTCTTTCCAATTCCATTTCAAACCCTCAACACAGCCCACAAGGGATTGGTTCACTTGGTTCCTGGCAACAGCCACCAGGTCTATTTCATACCCCTCTTTCCCACTTGCCAACCACCAAGTTCTTATCAGACTTTGGACCACACTCTGTCCCTATCCCTACCCCTCCTTTTTTTTTTTTTTTTAAGATTTTATTTATTTATTTGACAGACAGAGATCACAAGTAGGCAGGCAGAGAGAGGGGAGGGGAAGCAGGCTCCCTGCCAAGCAGAGAGCCTGATGCGGGGCTCGATCCCATGACCCTGGGATCATGACCTGAGCCTAAGGCAGAGGCTTTAACCCACTGAGCCACCCAGGCGCCCCCTCCTTTTGCCTAGACTTCTTAACTCCCTTCTGTAGGGAGTCTACCCTCAATTCTCAGACCTGAAGACTTCCAGTCACATTTATCTTTGCATCCCTAGCACTTAGCTTTGCATCTACCAGAACAACATATATTTTGGCTGAATACTGAATAATGCATCATTGATTCCCTTCTCTCTCATGCCATCTATCCAGGCAATAGATGTATCTACACCTCTGCTATCACTAAAAAAACTTTTCTATCTGCTCCAAGATGCCATCCTTTTGCAACCAAAATCCCAGTACATCCTATGAAATTACAGATGTTCTCTTAGCATGAGCCAATGCAAATTCTTATTTTGGGGTTCAATTGCCTTCCCCCTAACAGAAATAATAAAGTACTACTTTAATAGGAGAAACATATCCAGGCATTTTTCATATTATTGAGGTGGACTTTAAAAAAATTATTTGAGAAAGATTTATTGAGAAAGAGAGGGGGAAAAAAAAACCATGCACAAGCACAGGTGGGAGAGGGAATGGGAGAGAGAATCCCAAGCAGACTCCCCCTGCTGATGACCCTATCATACCCTGAGCCAAAATCCAGAATGGGACCCTTAGCAGACTGAGCCACCAAGGTGCCCTGGATGTGGTGGAGTTTTTAACAGGAAACTTTTTCTTTTCATTACCCACTGGTGAGCTGGAGAAGACTGCTGAATTTCAGGGAATTTTGTGAGCTGACTGTTAAACTCAGACATTATTAAAATGATTTAAATGGACACTTACATAAATTATATTAAAAGCAAAGGTAATAAATATGCAAGACTTACCACTCCTTATTTAAAGACATTTTACTATCTATGCTCTCGAGGTATTTACATCTATAGTATCTGTGTGATCGGCGAACATACTGTATAATGGTGTGCACTTGCTTCCTGTTTCCTGCTCTACATTCAGTGACATCATGTTGGGAGCATGAAACCAGCATGGTGGAAGCATTTCCAAGGAAATCAGCAAATGGCACAAACCAAAGCTTATTAATTTTTTTAGGGGGCTTGTTTTTAAGCATTTACCAGCACATGACTGCCACTAACCAAAGATGAACTGATTTCCAGAAGTCTGCAAACCAGTGGCACATGCATACACACGCACGCACACACACACGCACACAGTGAAGCGCCATCTAAGGCAGAATAGCATGCATTAAGTGGAGTAATGGATAGCAGCCAGGAAGGGGGTGGCTCGGATCTGATTGATTTGCCTTTGGATGTGGGACATAAGATGAAAAGATTCACACAGGAGACCCAGAACATCTGCTTTGCCACCTAACTAATTTTTTTCATCCTTATTAATTCTGCAGGAACATCTTTATGTAGGTGCCAAGTTTCGGCCTGTGATCAATTCATATGCTTACCTTCAGGTGAGGTGCTTAGCTTCTCCCTCTGTCAGAAGATCAATATGTACAGGTCAGACTGTTTTAATATATCAGAGGGCTGGGAATGCCTCCAAAGATGGGTGTGGAGAACCAGGCAGTCACCATGGTTAGTAGCAATTCGTTCTGTTCATTCCTGGAGCTCAATAAAGTGTGTATTGATTTTTCTGCAAAATATTTACCAATTGGAAGCAGTGACCCCCAAAACCAAGATAAAATATGAATAGTATTAAAAATATACTGAACTCACTTGTGTGAATATAAAGGCCAAGAAACTGTTAAACAATTTAAAAGATGGTCGGGGAGTTATGAGCCAACCAAGCTGCGAGTAGAGGAGAGGATGCTAAGTTTTGTTCTCCCAGCACATCCTTAACAGGGTTGTCAAGGTTGCTTCCTTGAACTTTAAACAGCTTCATTCCAATTGAACCTATCTGTTTGTAGAACCTATTTTAAGAGGAAAAGGTCAGCCATTTTCAGTGTTTTAATTATATGTACAAACCCATTATGTATGTATTTGCGTGAATCGAAGAGTGAAAGGAAAAGACGCTAAGAGACAAATGAAGAGGAGGAAAAGAAGGGATGAAAAGGAAAGAAGGGAAGACATACGGAGCCCAGAAAAATAGGAGGGCCGGGCGGGGAGAGGTGGCGGAGGGAGAAGAAAGGAGGGAGACAGTGGATCAGGTTCCCCTTTAACACCAGTCTAGAGTCAAATCCCAGCACTGCCATCTGCATCAGTTACTCTTCCAACCTCAGCCTCGGTTTCCTCATCTGTAAAAGACTTATACCACAAGGGTTTTTGGAGAACTACATGAGCCCAGCTGCGTAAAGCTCAGTGCCCCCGTGCCCGCTGGGGAAGTATCCTCACCAGGGTGGCTGCTGGGCCGTGGGAGAGGTTGAGGGCGGGCTTCCACGCCTTTTTTAAAGAACACAGTTTCTCCAGTGTCCTCTGCTTGGCCTCCATGGAGAATCGAGCCCAAGCATCCACCCACCTCAAAAGGAAGCATGCGCCCAGGCACCAGAGCCTTCAGCTGCAGAGGGCGAGCGCGCGGAGCATTCCAGGCGTTGCACCCGCCAGGCGGCCCCGCGCAGCGGAGACACTGGCAACCACCAATGAACTTCCCACAAAGACAGTTTGCTTCACCCGGATCCCAATCCATAACCTTTACTGGTCTCTGTAGAGTCATTACGACCATTAGGCTGTGGACTCAGCACTGCTTTAGCTCTTAAGTTAATACAACCGAGACTTTTTTACTTTCCTATTGGGAAGGAACATGTGCAATTTTAGTGATTTCTTAGATCATTCCATAAGTAAATCAAATATTCTTTCAAGCCCAGTTATCAAAATTGTGTCCTCTGATACCACGTCTTCCATCAAACTGCAGTAATCCAGATCAACACATTTTAAACCTCTGCTATCTCCTAATATCATCCTTACTAGATAGAGTAATTAAATTTGTACTTTTTTTTTACAAGTCGTACTCAATAAATCTGAATAAATTAACAACGCATTACTAAGACTGCTACATTAAATTTGCATAGTGCATTTAATGAATATGCAGCTGCAAGTGAAAAGGTCTGCTACTGCGAACCTTCTACATTAGCATAACTACTTCCAGCATGTTTCTTAAATAATGCACTCATTTGCACATCACTGACTTGGCTAATTCTAACTTCAGTCAGGGTAGCCTTGTAATTAAGACTCTTGCTTTAATTTTTAATGAAGTTTATGTTACATCAATCCTGACAGTAATGAGGGGACATGGAAACAAAAAGGCTGCTAATAATTAAATTCACAAACCAGTTTGAGGGATAATAATTCCTGAGGAGAAATTACATGACTAATTATTAATTAAATATTCATACTATTGCACAGCCATCTCACTTAACTGCTCTTCTTGTTGGTAATAATATTGAGATGTGGATGCCTTTTGCCAACCATTCGGAGTTTAAGGTCTCTGGTTAATTTTAGTGCACCATTAATCAATATGACACAAAAAATAAAATTGTTTTAATTGGTATCATTTTATTGTGTCTAAATATTACTACAGTTGGTTTAGTTTGTGGAGAATTAATCTAGTTAGTCGGTGCCTGTTTTATGGAAACATAAATCCAGTTTATATCCATAAACATCTAATGGCAGGACAACTTGACCTTTTTTTTGGTAACATTACTGTTTACAGATAATTACACCAACTCTTTAAAAGGTTATTTAATAGCTTTGCATTCATCACAGTAAAATGAAAAACATGCAATATTATTTAACTCCAGCCTGTTCTGAGGAGGTCTCTGAGACCCCCATTTACCCCCGCTGAAAAGTAAGCAATATTAATGTGTGGGTTTTTAGGAAATGTATGAGAGCTTTCTTTGAATATGTACAAACAGATTTACATGTTTGGGTCTGGATATTTGAATGTCTAATTCATAACTGAGATGGGGTCTGGTAAGGAAGAAAATATTTCCCATATTCACAGCTTTCCATTACAGGAAAAGACGAGGATAGAGTTTTGATGATTCTGGATGTCAGAAATGGCAACCGTTTCCCTACAAAACCCAGTAAACAAACATTACAAAACCAGAGAAATTGCTATGATGAAGCCTAGTTGGCTACAATATTTATTGTAGACATGCTTATTTTTTTCTTTCTATTTTCTAAATGGTATTTAGGTGTCTACATTTACAATGAGGAAGTCCCCATCCGTGGGCAAGTTTAGCAAGGATAAGAAAAGATTTACAATGTTTAAATGGATAACATTAATCATTACATTAAAACAGATCATGACATTTGTTTAAAGCTCTGATAGATTCTGGACAAGATGCTTCATGGAGACCATTATGCATATTATAAAATTAAATAGACACCGAAAAGGGACCTTTTTATCCTGCAGGGGCATTTGGAAATTCTGAGCCAGGGCAAACATTTCATTTCATTTTTCTAATAATTCAGTTGATTCATCAAAGTGAACCAAGTCTATGACCATAAACCATGGGGCAAGGAATCCCCTCAGCTACTCTTGTCACTTTACTACAAACTGACAGGTTTGTAGGGCATTATTACTGGGCCTGATGTGTATCAACCGCTCCCTTTTACTAAATCTTAAAAATCTTTTTAACTTTTTTTTAATCTGCTCTCTTAAACTAACACCTGAAGGCAATTTGAAAAGACCACTCACCATGAAATAGTTTACTGGTGTGGGTCAGTGTAAAGATGTGACAGCAAGTCCTGGGTCCCTGGTCCTGCTTTTTGACTCCTTCATTTGAGGATATCCTTCTGTGTGAGAAACCGTACTTGAGTAGCAGAAAGTCCTCCAAACTGGGTGAAGTGAAGATCATGGAAGTAACCAGACTTGCTGGCAAAACTCTGGGGTACTTATTGGGGAAGAATCTGCAGAATCCTGCCCCTTTCTCCTTTCATTGCCACGTAAGTGACTGCATGACATACCTGTTCCAGGTGTGGTAGGTTGAGGAAAACATTCAGCATCAAAGAGACCAGCTGACCAGAAGGACCCTACCATCTCCTTACAAGGAAGCAGCCAGAATGCCAGAAAATGTTAGCGCTTGGAAGCAGACACACCTAGATTCTAATCTCCCTCAGCCTTAGTGGATAGCTTTAATTACTTAACTATCCGAAGCACAGTTTTCTTTTCTGAATGGGGATGATCATGCCCCCTTTGCAGGTTGCTGGGAGATTTAGTCTCACATGCACGTGTCTGTAACTGTGCTGGAGACTACACAAAATGCCAGTGATCATTATTATTGCTATTTCTTCTAAGCAAGATTGTCAGAAAGTTTACCATTAGAGAGTCACTCCTTTGGCATAAACACCACCATCTCAGGCTTCTTTTTAGAAATTCAAATTGTAGAACTTAAAAAAGGGATACCAGATAAAGCCGGAATTAGTCACCAAAGCCTCGTGTGAATTAATGTACAGCTCCCTTTCTTCTGTGCCAGGGGCATACAAGGCAATAATTGAGAGGTGAGTTAGATTAATGGAGGGAGGGATATTGACATGATAAAAAAAGGATTAAAAAGGGGAGATGAAGCTGATGAGGAAGAGAGGTTTGTTTAATTACCAGTGTACAATTTAAGGAACTTAAGGAAAAACAAAAACCCACTCTGTGGATGTGGATCACAACATTCCTCACCTTTAGTCCTGCAAATCACAACTATTAAGGCCATGATGACCATGTTTCCCTACTCTTCTAGAACAGCCTTATTTCATTTATTCTGTCTCATATCTATCAGGTTGGTTGGGGGAAGAGGGAAGAAGTCGGTTATAAAATTATCCCTATCTAAAGGTCTGTTTTTGTGGTAGAATTCCAGGAAAAAAGGAGAGCACACTGTCTCAAAAAATATTTAATGAGCGTCATCAGATACCTGTCTTAAATACCAAGGGTCCAAAGGATAGAGCCTTTTCTCCCACGTCTCTTTTCTATGCTCTATAATAAATGTCTGAGAAAGCACCACATGGATCCTTCCCTGTAGCCATACCAGGGTTTGGTGGCTGGAGGAAAATTGCTGGTGTGTAGCTTTCTCTGGCTCTTCTGTAGGAAGGCATGGAATGGAGAAACCTCGGATGTTGAGTTGGACAAATTTCAGCTCCTTCACTTTACTAGCTGTGTGATCTGAATAGCTTGGCTGACCTCTCCAAGCCTCATGGGTAACATGAGAAGAGCACTGTGTACTCCCCAGGATGATGCTGAGGATTAAATGACATCTGTATGAAAAGGCTCAGGTGTGCAGTAACTATACATAACCCAGAATCATTTCCATAACACTTTCCCTAACCCAGAATCAAGCCAAAATCTCCTTATGGGGCATGACAACTCATTGCTGGAGGAGGTTTACATATGGATTTCAAAGTTCCTGAGCTGGTTCTAAAATATGACATTTACCATGTTGTTGGCTGTTTTTTCCATTGGTCAACCATCCCAGATTTTAAAGGTCAGCTCTTATTCCAATTCTGCAGTCCAACAGTCTGCCTAAATCATTATGAGGATTAAAAGAGTTTGTAATTGGAGGTGCCTGGGTGGCTCAGTCTGTTGCACATCTGACCCTTGATTTTGGCTCAGGTCATGATCTCAGGGTCCTGGGACAGAGCCCCACGTTAGGCTCCATGCTCAGAGCAGTCTGCTTAAGATTCTCTCTCTCTGTTTTTCCCCTGAGATCAGGAACATGGCAGGGATGTCCACTATCACCACTGCTATTCAACATAGTACTAGAAGTCCTAGCCTCAGCAAACAGGCAACAAAAGAAATAAAGGCATCCAAATCAACAAAGAAGTCAAACTCTCATTCTTTGCAGATGACATAATACTTGATGTGGAAACCCCAAAAGACTCTACCCCAAAACTGCTAGAGCTCATACAGGAATTCAGTAAAATGTCAGGATATAAAATCAATGCACAGAAATCAGTTGCATTTCTATACACCAACAACAGGACAGAAGAAAGAGAAATCAAGGAGTTGATCCCATTTACAACTGCCCACAAAACCATGAGATACCTGGGAATAAATCTAACCAAAGAGGCAAAGAATCTGTACTCAGAAAACTGTAGAATACTCATGAAAGAAATTGAGGAAGACACAAAGAAATGGAAAAATATTCCATGCTCACAGATTGGAAGAACAGATATTGTGAAAATGTCTATGCTACCTAGAGCAATCTACACATTTAATGCAGTCCCTATCAAAATACCATCCACTTTTGTCAAAGAAATGGGACAAATAATCCTAAAATTAGTTTGGAACCAAAAAAGACCCCAAATAGCCAAAGGAATGTTGCAAGAGAAAACCAAAGCTGGTGGCATCACAATTCTGGACTTCAAGCTCTATTACAAAGCTGTAATCATCAAGACTGTAGGTACTGGCACAAAAACAGACACATATATCAATGGAACAGAACAGAGGGCCCAGAAATAGATCCTCAAATCTATGGTCAACTAAACTTTGACAAAGCAGGAAAGAATGTCCAATGGAAAAAAGACAGTCTCTCCAACAAATGGTGTTGGGAAAATAGGACAGCCACAGGCATAGAATGAAAGTGGATCATTTCCTTACACCACACACAAAACTAGACTCAAAATGGATGAAAGATGTAAATCTGAGACAGGAATCCATCAAAATCCTAGAGGAGAACACAGGCAATAACCTCTTCAACCTCAGCTGCAGCAACTTCTTGCTAGAAACATCGCCAAAGACAAGAGCAACAAGGGCAAAAATTAGCTACTAGAACTTCATCAAGATCAAAAGCTTTTACACAGCAAAGGAAACAGTCAGCAAAACCAAAAGACAACTGACAGAATGGGAGAAGATATTTGCAAATGACATTATCAGATAAAGAGCTAGTATCCAATCTGTAAAGAACCTACCAAACTCAATACCCAAAGAACAAACAATCCAATCAAGAAATGGGCAGAAGACATGGACATTGCTGCAAAGAAGACAAAAATGGCCAAAGGATACATGAAAAAGTACTCAATATCACTTGGCATCAGGGAAAAATACAAATTAAAATCTCAGTGAAATACCATATCTCACTAGTCAGAATGGTTAAAATTAATCAAATTTTAATTCCAGTCAGGAAAAAACAGGTGTTGGTGAGGATGTGAAGAAAGGGGAACCCGCCTACAGTGTTGGTGGGAATGCAAGCTGGTGCAGTCACTCCAGAAGACAGTATAGAGGTTCCTCAAAAAGTTGAAAATAGAGCTACCCTACGACCCAGCAATTGCACTACTGGGTATTTACCACAAAGATACAAATGTAGTGATCTGAAGGGGCACGTGCACCCGAATGTTTATAGCAGCAATGTCCACAATAGCCAAACTATGGAAAGAGCCTAAATGTCCATTAACAGATGAATGGATAAAGAGAATGTAATAAACACACACACAGGGACGCCTGGGTGGCTCAGTGGGTTAAGGCCTCTGCCTTCGGCTCAGGTCATGATCCCAGGGTCCTGGGATCGAGCCCCACATCGGGCTCTCTGCTCAGGGAGCCTGCTTCCTCCTCTCTCTGCCTGCCTCTCTGCTTGCTTGTGATCTCTTGTCTGTCAAATAAATAAATTTAAAAAAAAAATAAACACACACACACACACACACACACACACACACTGGAATACTATGCAGCCATCAAAAAACACAAAGTCTTGCCACTTGCAATGATGCTGAGCGAAATAAGTCAATCAGAGAAAGAAAATTATCATATGATGTTACTGATATGAGGAATTTGAGAAACGAGACAGAGGATCATAGGGGAAGGGAGGGAAAATGAAGCAAGATGAAACCAGAGAGGGAGACAAACCGTAAGAGGCTCTTAATCTCAGGAAATAAACTGAGGGTTGCTGGAGTGGAGAGGGGTGAGGAGGATGGGGTGGCTGGGTGATGGACTTGGGAGAGGGTATGTGCTATGGTGAGTGCTGTGAATTGTGTAAGACCGATGAATCACAGACCTGTACCCCTGAAACAAATACATTATATATTAATAAACACACACACATACATAAGAGCATTCTGGGGGAAAAAAAGATTTTTTTCTCTTTCTCTCTCCCTATAATAAATAAATATAAAAAAAAGAGTTTGTATTTGCGAAACAACAGTGTCTGGTACGTAGTAAGTATAAATCAACATTTTAGAAACCATGCTCTAACAGTGTAACCTCTAAAAACCTATCCATTCTCATTTGCACCCCTCTTTCAACACAGTTCATTATCACTAAATGGCAGATACATGCAATTGAATTGCTTACCTCTGTGCCTTTGTAAGTGCTGTTTCCTTTGCCTTGAATGACTTTCTCTTTCTACTTGACCACCTATTGAACTCTTATTCACACTTCAAAACCCAGCTAAACACCTACTTCTTCCACAAAGCTTTCCCTCCCAGCTCCTTCTTTCTTGTCGCTTTCTTCTGTTTCCTCTACAGTGTGCCCACACTTCTGTTATACTTTGTACATCATACTATAAATCATCTATTTACACTTCTACTGGGAAAGGACTGTGCATGATTTTTGTACCCCCAGCTTCTAGTACACTGCAAGACACATATTGGTACTCCTCAGATTATTTATTGAGTCTCACTGAATTTATGTGACAAACAGTAATTCCATGATAATATTTATAAGCTTTCAAAACACTTTTCACAATAATGGCATATTTAGTGAACAAAGCTTTTTCTCTCTTCTTTTTCTTTTTTTAATCAAGAGGCAAAAAGTCCAGGCTAAGATGAGAATAGAGGTAAGAGTAGAGATGGGGATGGGAGAGAGGTGGGGAGGAAAGTGATTGCTCAGTTATAAATGGCAATTTCCTACAGGATAGGATCAAGTCAGAACGAACTCTTCATTGGCATTATCAATGGTTATTTGGTAACAAATCTAAAATTCCTGTCTGAATTTTAATTAAAAGAACCACTAAATATCCCAAGTCAGTTGGCACATATGTACAATTTTTCGTTCACAGTTATAAAATTGTCTTTCATGATGTTGAGAATCGCCTGAACCCAAAAGGCTGTAATACAGGCTCTAATGTTGACATCCTTCCTCCTTCAACAAATTTTCATGTGGTATTTCTCATCATAAGGAAGGTGCTCTTCATCAAAGTCACTGGGCGTGGGGAGTGCTCACTGTGGCCTGTATTGAAACTGTAGCTTCCCGCTCTATTCTTGGCCTTATTCCTATAGTCAGAAAAGTACAAACTATTCCAACTTGGCTCACCTCTCCTTGATTTGTCTGTCCCCCTGTAAAGCCCTGCTGAAATTTGCATCTTTTATAAATTTTACTAATTTAATTCATATATATGTGTGTGTATATATATATGTTCAGAGTATATATATATGTATATATATATGTATATATATTCAGAGTAGGAATCTCTACTCTACTAGAGAAAGGTATATATATCTTTCTCTTCCCCCCCTAAAAAGATTCCTACTCTGAATCCTCTCTGATCAATCCTGCCTACCCAATGCTGTCCTCCTTCCTTTATTCACTGTAACAAAAGCTTTTATTTTATTTCCTAATTGTGGTAATACCATTTGTAATGGTTGTAATATATGAGAGACTGTCATAATTTACTTAAATATCCTGTCATTGTTTGAACACTTGCGTGGTTCTAATTCTTTGCTGTTACGAATGGTAAAAAGTTTTGGAGCATGAAACTTTTTTAGATTTTTACTGTTTTTTTCCCCTAGAATAGAGTCCAAATAGTGGAGATTTTGATATTTTATTTCCTTGGGGGAAAAGCTTTTATCTCCATTAAAACTCAAGCATTTTACACACATTCATGAATGCATTCAATTGTTATTGTAAGGGATGAGTGACAGAAATGATATCTTCTTAAAGGACATTTTCTCTACTTTTCCCTTCTTTCTCTTCGTTCTCTTACTTTCCCCTCAGAATCTACTTAGAAGTCAAAACAGAAAGACCAAAGCACAAAACAGGAGAGCACATCAGGGCTGCTGCGTGAACACTTTTGTTACAGGCAAGCTACTTTACCTCTTGATCAGATCCTCCCCTTCGGTAAAATTGTCTCAGGATCCCATCTAGTGTCAAAGATCTTTGAATGCATAGACCTGACCTTTGCTTTGCCCCAGCTCTCCTTCGTCAGGTGCACACCTCTCTGCTTTCATAATCAGCAACTAAAAAGGTTCAATCTATTATAACTCACTAAATAAGTTAAAGACTAAATAAATAAACTTCTCTTAAGAAAAACCCTGGGTAAGTGCTTCATTATACCCAAGTTCCTTTTCTACTTCTTCCACCTGGACTGGTAAGTTAAGTTCCATAAGGTTTTCTGGAAAGTTGGCAATGCCTACTTCTATAGGACATGGCGTCTCATTTTATTTTGCAAATGTACTCCTATACATAAAAGGTTTAGGATTAAATCCTCATAATGGTTCTGCCTGTGGCAGTCTTAGTTTTTCAGAAATCATACCCTTTTCTCATTTTGCAAATCATGCCAATAAAAATAATTCCCAATTGCTTCATATTTTATCACTTGAAAAGCACTTCTACAGTTGTTATCCCACTTATTCTTCCATACAAACCTATGAATGCCCATCCCTATCTTATGAAGGAGGAAACAGATTTGAGAGTTTCTTGCCTAAGACATGACAGCCAGACTTGAGTCCAATGACCCCAGATTCCATGTTCTTTTTCTGGCATAGATCTATCTGGAAAGCAACCAAATACACTAGGTGAAGAGATAAACTCATATTTATAGACTTCAGAAATCTTAGGAAATAAGTAAGATATTTTAACTTGGGGAAATTTATGGTTCTTTCCAAGATTAATCAGAAAATCATCTCACTTTACTCTGTCAAACATGAACTTATGTAATAAGAGAGATAATAATTTAACGTCAACATACCTATTGAGAATTCACTATGTGCTACCCCACATTAAACACATTATATGTGAATTATTATCTCAATTAGTCCTTATATAACAGCTCTTTGAGGAAGGAACCAATACTATTCCTATTTTACAGATAAGCAAACAGATTCGGAGAGGTCAGTAATTTGCCTGAGTCACACAGCAGGCATGATGGAGGCAGGACTTATACGTGCGTCTGTTCAACTTGAGAGCCGGTGTTTGCAGGCATGATTACACATCGCCTCTCCCAATCTCTCATGACTGAAAATCAGATCTCAGGGTCAAGTGCCTAACTTGAATATTCTCTGATTTGGGTTGCAGGTGGGTTGGGAGATGGTATTAGGCACCACACTGCTCCCATCAAGGACCTCGCTCCTTTCTCACTATTCCCACCATGTCTCTTCAACACCTATAGAGACAAGTTGGTGCCTGGAATCTCCACAGCAAGCCATTTTACTACTTTTGACCAGCTCTGATGGTTAAAAATGTCTTCTTTATATTGGGCTAAATCTCAACTTCTACTGGCTTCCACCCACTGCTCCTATTTTAGCTGTGGGGCTCCACAGGGGAAAAAAAAAGTATTTCCTGTAAATTGAAGTTGAGACAGTAATAGTCCACCCTTTGAGTCTGCTCTTCTTCTGAATAAAAAAGTACAGTTCCTTCAGCTCCTTCTCCAATGACACAGTTTCAACCTCACTACTCTGAGGAACATATGTGTTTTAAACTAAACATGATTCTTTAGATGTGGTCAGCCTAGAGAAGAAAGGGGTTGTGTCCTCCCCGATTCCAAATACTTTAAATCTGCCAAAGATACCCACAAGCTTCCTTGCCCCCATTCTGCTAGGTCATACTGAGTTCACTGTCTACAAAAGCCCTTCTCCTCGTGTCACACAAGATGCTGATGAGTCACGTATCCTCAGTGCTGTGCTTGTGCAAATAGTCTTCTTCAGATCACATGCAAACATAAACTTTTACTCTCCCTGTATTATTTTATCTTGTGTTGAAATAGGTTTGGTTCATGAATCTGTAAGCTCCAAGATTTTCAGACAGTTTCACTCAGGTCATTGTAGAGAAATCTAATTCAGGCTTTGTAATAGCCACATCATGGTCCTAGAATTAATAATTCACAGTGTATTCACTATCCCCCTACTGACAGGAGTAAAGACATTTGTCTTATTTCTCATTTGTTTGGCCTCTGTAAGCAATGCTACGAAAAATGTACTCGGGCATATAGCCTCAGATACTGGTGTTTTATTTTGAAAAAAATAGAGTCAAAAGCAGCAGTGCTAGTTCGGAGTGTGTATATGCAATTGTAGAAACAGATTAAGAAAAGAGTAGGAGAGTCAAAGAAGTCTGAATTTTCACATAATGCACATACGTTGCTTTGAAGAGCAGGAAGAAAAGGTTTTAAAAAAACCAGTGAAATATTCTCTTAAATCTTTTTTGTTAATAAGCCTGCCTAAATAATTATGTCTTTCTCTGCACTGCTGAAGTATTTACTATTTGCAACACTCACTATTTGTTCCACTCCTGAGGTAATTAATCAAGAGGACATGACCACCAACCCTTCTATTGTAATAATGAGCTGTCATTCAAGACTTTCATTGCCATCCACATCTTTAAGACCAGAGAGCTCAGGCTTGAAGTCAAACTTGCCAGGCCTCAAATTCCAGTGGTACATTCCCATGTACCAAGTGTGTGACTTTGAGGCATTACTTAGAAGCTCTAAGTTCTAGCTTCTTCATCTGTAAAATGGGTATAATGCTTTACTTGCAAATTTTCAGAATTAATAACATAATGTATGTAAATGCCATGGAAGAGTACTTGGCACATCCTACTACTGGTTAGTTAATGCTTGTACATACTACCACTACAGATAGTCAAAGCTAGCATTAATTGAATGCTTATGTGCTACGTATTTTGCAAAGCACCTTGTATGAACTGTCTTAAAACTAAAGTTGTAACTCACATAGGTAGTCACTCAATTAATTTCAGAATAAGGTAGGTACTGTTATGACCCCTATTTTATAGAGGAGAAAAGAGGATCAGAGAGGTAAAGTAAGTACTCTAGCGTCATACAGCTAGTAAATTAGAAAAGGGACTAGAACCCAGTCTGACTATAAAAAGCCTTCCCTCGAAGAGTGGCAATTATCAGAATTACTACTAATTTTGTTGATTGCTTTAATTCACATAGCTTTAGCCATAAGACTTACTGAAACCTCAAGGTGTTCACAGGAAGACTGAGTGAGTGAAGGGTCTAGTCCCATCATAGGCTGTAACCAGCACCTACACGCCCTCAGACTAGAGCAGCAGCCTAGGTGGGCATCATACCCTTTCACACACAGTCTAGCTAGCTAGAGTGGAGAGGGAGGACGCCAGAGTCGGACTGTAAACATCTCTGATATGCCAGCAGGTGGCAATATGGAGGTGCCTAGAGAGATCTGTCTGACCAGAAGTGGACTGGAGCCCCTACTTGGGGCCAGGAAGATGGCTCAGTCTCAGAGAAAAGGGGTTTGGGAAGGTTTAACTGTGTTTGTGAGGGCACCTCAGTCCTCTGGGCTTAGGGTTCAATCAGAAACAGAGTGGAATCTCAGTGGTGATGACATGCTCACAGGGGGTGGGGTGTGTGTGTGAGAGAGGACCACAGCTCTGGGGCCATGGTACCTTGGGGGCTCACCCTACAGACTTGCAGCCTGAGGGCCCCAACAATGCACTGAAAGATTTGGTGTCACTAAGCCAATAGCTCCTGGGCATCTGTCTCTATGGGGAGTGAAAGGAACTTGTATTCATTTGGTGGATTCGAAGTCCACATCAACTTGGGACACGTGGGTGGCTGTCGTTTGAGTATTTGCCTTTGGCTCAGGTCATGATCCCAGAGTTCTGGGACTGAGTCCCATACTGGGCTCCTTGATCAGTAGGGAGCCTTCTTCTCCCTCTCCCTCTGCTGCTCACCCTGCTGTGTTCTCTCCCTCTCTGACAAATAAATAAATAAAAATCTTGAGAAAAAAAAAAAAAGTCAACATTGACCTTAGCCATGATTCCAGGAAATATACTGACATCTCAAACTTTGGCTTCCATACCTTGTGTTTTGTGTTCTAGCGGAAGATTATGCCTCTTACAATCTTCATCTTGAGTCTAAAGAATATATCAGTTTAAAGTTAAAACCACAGGACACATCCCATATGGCAGATGACAAGTCTTTCAGGTCTACTTTTTCTATGGCAGCTTTGCCTGTGATCTGTGCACTAGTTCCTGTACTTCCCTGGTCTCTCTCTCTCTCTCAGTCTCACTCTCTCCCCTTGGCTCTTACGGTTCAGAAAATGGCAGCATGTGAACCCCAGTGCATGTGTCTCTGTAAAGCACCCACTTCTGTAACTCTTTCAACCGTTATCTAAAAATATGTCACTGCACTTGGCCTGGTAATGTCTTTAGGCTTACATTTACACTCAACACTTCAAAAGCATCACAATATGCCTGTTGAAACTTCCAAGGTAAAAGCTCAGAAATTCTAAAAAGCACTAGATTACACTCACAAATAAAAACATTCCCCTGAACCCTCTGCTGAAGGAATCAGGGAGAATAATTAGAACAATAGAGATGTTATCTCCCCAAATTAAACCAACTTCTGCTCTCTCCAAAGTTTTCCACTAAATGCCAGGGGGAAAGTGCCGGGGTTCTGCCAGAGACATGGGCAGAAATCTCTTCTTAGACACTTGCTGGCTATGTGAGTTGGGGTCACTCCGCTGATCTTTCAGAGCCTCTTCTAAAATGGGGGTATTTGAAACCTCAAGCGGTCATTGGGAAGACTGAAAGCAATGACATACAGAAAGTGATAATACGCTGTCTGTCAATACGCTGTCATAGGCCTCCCACCTGAGAGCCTTCTCCTCCTTTCCCTTTGAAGGTGATTGTGCTTTGATTAGCTTTCAAGACAGGGCCTTTGTTACCACTTTTGAATGGGATCCTTGGTAGAAGACTCAGAGCGTCTCCACCACTCACTGGGTTGTCCTGGGAAAGCCACTTTTAACTCTGCATCTCCATTTCATTATATCAGAGATACAGGCTTTGATCAGGTGATCATAAATGTCTCTTCTCAATCTGTGATTTCGGGTTTAAATTTGGTAGCACCCCTTTGTGGATTGGCTGAACCGACGAGACAATATCATTTTCCTGTAATGGCAGATTATCAGCTGGTGGGTTCTGACTCAGATGTGTTTTCCTTCCTGCTTTGCTCCAGGCTTTCCAAGTAATGATCTCATTTAATTCTCACAAGAAACTGGTGTGTTTGGTGAGGCAGATGTACTGTCTGGCATCATTTCATAGATGGGGAAAATGAAGACCCGGGAGGATAGAGAGATCTACCTAGATTACTGAAGTCCTTGGAGAAGTTCTCTGGACGCTGGGAGACCAGTGATTGTGCAGGGAACTGGTGGACCCAGAGAGCCACTTGTCACCACAGCACTGCATCCACATTTGTCAGAGCCACTGTCATCTCTTGCCAGGGATATTGTAATTGCTGCATAACCAGACTCCATGCCTCTACCCTTCCCCACAAACAGTTGCTTCTCAACTAGAGGCCAGAGTGATGCTCTAAAAGTATAAGTCAGATCATGTTCCTCCTCTGCTCAGACCCCTTCCAGGAGCTCCCATCCTACTCAGTGGCAATCCTTATACTAGCCCCAGACTCCATGTGTCCACATGTGTGACCTCCATTCCTCCTATACACAACTGCCTCATTCACTCCACACCAAACTCATTCGTCTCCTTATTGGACCTTGCACATGTCAGGCACCCTCAGGACCTTGGCACTGCAGTTCCCTTAACTTGAAATGGCCTACAGATATTTAAGCACCCATCATTCCTTTATTTCCTTCAGGCCTCTGCTCTAATACCACCGAATTAGAAAGGCCTCTCCTGACCACCTATAAAAACTTATATTCCTGATTATCTTCACCTTCTAGTATTTTTCCCCACAGCACTTATACCTGCCAGCAGATATCATTTACTTTTTTTAAAAAATTTTTTTCTTTTTATTTAAGCTTTATTTAAAGATATAATGTAACCCCACCACCCTCTCCCAACCCCTCTCCCCCCCCACCCCCCTCAGTTTGTTTTATGACATTAAGAGTCTCTTTTGGTTTGTCTCCCTCCCGATCCCATCTTCTTTCATTTTTACTTTTCCTACCACCTTAACTCCCACCCCCGTTGCATCTCCACTTCCTCATATCAGGGAGATCATGTGGTAGTTGTCTTTCTCCAGTTGACTTATTTCGCTAAGCATAATACGCTCTAGTTCCATCCATGTCGTCGCAAATGGTAAGATTTCATTTCTTTTGATGGCTGCATAGTATTCCATCGTATATATATACCACCTCTTCTTTATCCATTCATCTGTTGATGGACATCTAGGTTCTTTCCATAACTTGGCTATTGTGGACATTGCTGCTATAAACATTCGGGTACATGTGCCCCTTTGGATCACTACGTTTGTATCTTTAGGGTAAATACCCAGTAGTGCAATTGCTGGGTCATAAGGTAGCTCTATTTTCAATTTTTTGAGGAACCTCCACGCTGTTTTCCAGAGTGGTTGCACCAGCTTGCATTCCCACCAACAGTGTAGGAGGGTTCCCCTTTCTCCACATCCTCGCCAGCATCTGTCATTTCCTGACTTGTTCATTTTAGCCATTCTGACTGGTGTGAGGTGGTATCTCATTGTGGTGAGATATCATTTACTTGTTAAATGCTTACTGCTCGTTGTCTCTTTCTTCTTCTAGAATGTAAGCTCCCTGAGGGCAGGGGTATTAGGTGACATCTTGCAAGTGTTTAGAACTATTCTGGCACATAATAAGTGTAGGATAAATATTTGTTGGACATTGAATGAACCAAAGCAGGGCATGAGAAGTACAGCCTGAGAAATATTGAAGAACAAGTAAAACTTATCCATTTGCCAAGCTAAAGAAAACAATTGGCTATCAGAAAACAGGCATTTAGCTGAGCCCCAGGATGTCTTTGGGGGCTATTCAGTCCCCAAAGACAGCCTGGCCTTTACTCAGTGGGAGGAATTCATTTGTAGATTACTGAACCCTGTCAAATTAAGACAAGATTGTATTCAATATGGCCCCCTCCCTTCCTCTTCACCCTCAGTCCCCAATCCAGGGATCTCCTATTCAGCCTTCAAGGCTAGTTCTAACCTGGGTTTTCCTGACCCCTCAGGTTGAATTCGCTGGTTCCCTATCTGTACTCACTACCTTGTGTCATTGTTATGGGCCTATAATATTCTTGATGAAGTATAACAGCTAGGGCCACACTTGCAGTACTATAACCAGGACAGTCCCGGCAAACCAGGACAACTGGTCACCCTAAGTGTGAGCACCCTAAAGAATCCTGTATCAATTTTCTTTGTCTTTCAGAGTCTAAATGAGATCTGGAGCCTCGAAGGGTTAGTTAAGTGGAAAACATGCAGATGTGCACTCCAGTTTTTAGGGCCTGGGCAGAGTTCTCTTTGAGCCTCTTAAAGATGATCTCTACAGCTCAGAACAAAGTGAGAAGTATCAGCATGAATAAATCCTATGAGAAACAGAAATTCCTTTCATGCTTGCCCAGCAGGCTGGTAACCTGAAGGACACAGCCTTAAAAGATGCAAACCAAATACACAGGTGGTTCTCAGCCTTTAGGATCTTGCTGCTCAAAGTGTAGGACATGGACCACAAGCAGCAGTGCATCTGAGACCTTTTTAGAAATGCAGAATTTCAGGCCTATCCCTAAACCTACTGCATCAGAATCGATGTCTTAAGATCCCCAGCTGATTCATACACACAGTAAAGGTTGAAAAGGATTAGTTCATGGCCTGAGGATCATTTGCTGCCTAACCCCAGCAAATGTTGATTTGGTAGGTAATTTTCATAAATAGCAAAGATTCAACTGCTAGAAGTGCCTTTATCCTATTTCCTATGTTTCTCAGAATATGGTATACTTGGACCACTTGAATCTGGTGTTTGGAAAAAGGACAGATTTCTGGGCAATACCTGAGAATAGGAGTCAGAATCTTGATTAGGCCCCGAAATCATATTTTCAACAAAATTCTCAGGGGAGTCTTATATATACCAAAGTTTCTGAACCTCTGTGCTTAGGAAAAGGAATGACGGAGAAGGAATGACAGGTGCTCCTGTTTGTGTGTATGTGTGTGTTTTTTTTTAACCTGCTTTCAATTCTTTCACTAAAGACAAAACTGACATTTTGTAATATTAGTCTTTTGAAGAGCCAGTCTCTCCTACTTTTCAGTCCACACGGCTTAGTTCTGAGTGGCTCTTCTAGAAGGAGGCACATAAGCTGGGTCTGACCAATGAGATGACATCCCCCTGCCCACTGTGATTGCTTCAAGGTTTGGCATGTGACTCAAAATTCATCCCTTTCTTGAATTCTTGGGGAAGAGGCCCTCTTTCTCCTGGCCTCCTCAGTTGTAGTGTGTGAGTCTTGGGCTGCTGGCAGCCTTCACTAATGTGTGTGGAAGCCTGCCAACACTGAGAAGAAAGCTGAGGCAGATGGAGGCCCAGAGAGGTACAGAGGTAGAATGCCTGCCGTCACAGAGCCCAAGAGCCAGTCGCGTGGATTCAGTGCTTTAACGCTGACTAGAGCACAACTTGTCATCAGGTATTAAATGAAACATGGATTCTGCCACCAAATAGTTTGTGAAACATTGCATTAGACAAATTTCCACAGAATTCTCAGATTCTTTAACATGACAAAGCACACCGTGAGATTCTAAGGTGTGGGGTTTTACCAACATGGATTACAAAAATCCTATAGTGTCTTATGGTACAGCGTCTCTTGGAAAAAGCACAGGTTAATGGTTTATAAAATGTTCCTGCACATATTTTATTTAATCCTTCCAATGGTTTTGGAGGGTATTACTGTTGGTACCGGTGATGAAAATAAGGCTAGAGATTTGGGGGACATTGCCCAAAGCTGCCAGCACACACCATCCTCACGCCCCCACCCCCCAACATGACTGACCTTGTTCCACAGGGCTCAGTGGGAAGTTGGGGGCAGGCATCCCCTGATTCCTGGCACTGCTGTCTTTCCAGTGTTCTCTGCTACCTGATGTGGCATTTCCTGGAATAAAGACAAGCCAAGGAGAGTTGGTTGGTCTGTGTGAATATAGAAAGACTACAGCAAATTATACATATGTTAATGGATGCAAACGTAGTACAAATAAACTCCTGGCCTTTCTCTTTCAGGTGGCTCTTCAGAAAATCTTTGTAGAGACCATTACCCTAGGAAATCAGAAGCCAGAAAGGGAGTTGCTACAGGAAAAATAAAAGGAAGTCCTAACCTGTGTTTCCAATTTAAATCAAGGTTCCCATGGGATTAAAGAAAGGGTGGTGCATAGGCTTGGAGCATCTCTTCTCCCTGGATAACATTAATCCTGCTGGTACTACGCCAGTACAATCAGACAGTCCCAAGGATTAGTTTTAAGGATTAAATTTTGGGACTTTTATCCAAATCAAACTGAAAAATGCCCCCCAGATTCATCATGTGCTGAGGCAAAAATCCATCTTCCTATCAAGGCTTAAAAGATCTAAAATGATAAAACAGTGCCTTTTGATTTAAAACCAATGCGCTTGGGGTGCCTGGGTGGCTCAGTGGGTTAAGCCTCTGCCTTTGGCTCAGGTCATGATCTCAGGGTCCTGGGATCGAGCCCCGCATCAGGCTCTCTGCTCAGCGGGAGCCTGCTTCCCCCTCTCTCTCTGCCTGTCTCTCTGCCTACTTGTGATCTCTCTCTGTCAAATAAATAAATAAAATCTTTTTTAAAAAAAGAAAAAAACCAATGCTCTTTCTACTACACCACATGAGAAGGATTGAACAGGAAGGGATATACCAGTGCCACTGAAATTTAGCTGTGTGACCTCAGGCAAGACACAAGACCTCTCTGGACCAGTTTCATCAACCATGAAATGAAGGAAATAATGTTTGTTCTGTTGGAGTGTTGTGGGCATATAATGACACAAGTTTCATGGAACTGTACTTTGAAAATCATGCACATGTTCTTTATTTATAGTGCTGCTACTGTTCTACAACTAATAATGATGTCACAACAGAAATAAATACAAGAGTATTAGAAAGGGAAAGATGAAGATTGAGACTCTTCCCCTCTTACGTTGTTGTCTCTCATCCACGTGTTAGAAAAATGAACACAACTGTCTTTCTTATCTAAGACTTGATTGAGGAAACTGATGGCAGACATTGTCAAAGTTGCTCATCATTGACAAAGTGAGTTCATATCGATGATGTTGTTTCATTAATTCCACCAGATTTCCAAGTCCACCCTCTGAGAACCAGCGAAACCTCTTGGTCATCACACATGCCCAGAGTGAAGAGGCCTGAGGTGAGGCAAGTCTCTGCCAGAAACAGGCATTCCACACATAGGCACAGGCCTGCCTTCCTAAGCCCCACACAGAATTACACAGTTTCACAATTTCTTCAAAAAGAAGCCTTAAAAAAAAAAAGTCCTGATTTAAAATCTTTTTCCTCATTTCTGACTATGGGCCATGGGTTTTTTGGTTTCGTTTTGTTTTGCTTTTTTATGCTGAGAATATAGTTAGCATAATTCTCCACATGTTGAGATTTCTTATCTTTTTGTAAAATTTAATTTGGCAGTCTGGCATCTGCCTTTCAGCTCTCAGAACCAAGGTGCAGGTACAGGCTCCAAGATGAACCTGGCAATTTAGTTCAACCAACATTTATTGAGTGCCCTTGAGTGGGAGGCACTCTGAAACCCCACGATCTTCACCACAGGAGTCAGTTACTGAGGCCAGCCATGCAGAGTGGGGCCCACCCCATGCTCTGAGTCTGGCAGTCCAGGGAGCTTCCTTTGATGGAGATAACATGTTACCTCAAGGAAAACTGCGGCCCATGTCATTATAGGTCTTTCTTTTCTGCTGGGCCGTGCACGCTGAGGAACACAGAAATCTTTTTTATTATAATTGTGAAACATTCCAGTTAAAAAACATCCTCATGGCTGGCATGTTTAATTGAGCTCCTGAGAGGTTGTGTCGGTGAGACTTCGGATGAATCGCCCGCAGTCCCATTGGTCTCACCAAGAACCCATTGATGTTTCATAAATCCAAGTCGGTACAAATCTAATTGAGTTACCATGCTGAATTAGCTCACATCTAAATGGCATTCATGTCTACAAATGGAATAATTAGAGTCTAGAAAATGGGATATATCAAGTGGCATCCCAAGTGACAACAGAGAGGCATTTGTATTCATTCAATCAACTGCTTTAAAAAAAAAAAAGAGCTGCTGTAAGGCTTGACTTGGGCTGGATGATTAGATGCAGTATATGGGCACTTTGTTTCTTTTATTATTTTTTAATATATTTATATTTATTTGCAAGAGGCCCCTCTACTCATTCTTCAGATATGTGAAAAAAGAAATGTCAGGACTGAAGTTTTTTTTGACCACCAGTTTAAGGAAGAAAATAAGAAAAGGGAAAAAGGGATAATCCCATTTTAGCCTACAGATCTGTTTGTTTTCCATGATTGGGAATGGTGTCCTTATTTCGTTCCTTTTGAGTTGTATTTTTTTTCTTCTGCATTTGCTTCTAAATAACCTGATTAAGATGAATTCACACCTCCAGAGGTGGAGGGGTGAGGGAGGTAGGTGGCTTCTGATGTGAATGCCAGACCATCCTACATTTGAAAAGTACTGAAGAACCTAATCATAAAAAAATAAAGTTCACATCTTGTCCAGAAAGAATCTCATTAAATGGTTTTATTTCCAAGTTATTTTAGTTGTGAAATTTTAGGATATTTGAATTTAATGCTTCTTTGATTAATAGTTCAACTCAGCAAATATTACAAGCAGGAAGAAGGCATTTTGACTATGCAAGCTAATGGTCTCCTTCTAATTCACACTGTAGTCTTCAATCTCATTTACATGCTTAGTTTATTTATTACCCCAATTAAGTTTTGCAAATAGTTTGCAATGAGGTCCCCATGACCTCATAACTCACAATTACTCTTGGGATCTCCTGCCCACTTTGGCACGTTTTGAATAATACTGCAATATCTTCCAGGAAAGAATTGTACTTAGAAAGTGACGGATGGTGATTGAGAGCATCCTGTCCATAAAAGACTCGATCTGAGATGTATCTTTGGTCTGCTAACTTGTGTGAAGTTCACAAACCTCAGCATTTGGAACTTTGGGGTATAAGTGCTCCCTGTGGCCATCGGTTTTCTCATCTTATCCACTAGCAATGTCCATCACCTCTCTCATCAAGGGTGGAGATGCTTCAGTGTGAGAAGTCTGTGCCTGCTGTAAGGTCAGTCCTTGTGGCATACATGTCGTCCATGGCATTATCTGATGGGGGCCAGAAGGATTTATGTCCCAAACCCTATCTTCAGTCTCCAATTTACTTTGTCCATTAAAAATTTCTACTGGTGAAATCCAAATTAAATCTCCAGTTTAGTTCATAGTATTGTTATATCAATGTTAATTTCTTAGCTTTGACAAATGTACCACTGTTATGTAAGACATTGGATCAGGAAAAGCTGGGGATGCCTGGGTGGCTCAGTTGGTTGGGCATCTATTTCTGGTTTCAGCTCAGGTCATAATCTTGCAGTTGTGGGACAGAGCCCAATGTCGGGCTCTTTGCTCAGTGTGGTTGAGTCTGCTTCAGATTCTCTCTTCCTCTCTTTCTCACTCTCTCTCTCTCTCTCTCTCTCAAATAAATAAATAAATAAAATCTTAAAAAGAAACAAAGATTAAGAAAACCTGAGTGAAGGGTATATAGAAAGCCTCTGTACTATCTTTGCAACTTTTCTATATATATAAAATTAGGTCAAAATAGAAAGTTAAAGAAATCTTTCTATCTACAATCTTCAAAACTAGTGGTATCTTGGGGTGCCTGGGGGCTCAGTGGTTAAAGCCTCTGCCTTCAGCTCAGGTCATGATCTCAGGGTCCTGGGATCAAGCCCCACATTGGGCTCTCTGCTCAGCAGGGAGCCTGCTTCCCTTCCTCTCTCTCTGCCTGCCTCTCTGCCTACTTGTGATCTCTGTCAAATAAATAAAATCTTTAAAAAAAACACAAAAATCTAGTGGTATCTTTATGAGTTCTCCTATTAAAGTCCACTCAACCTAAGACTGAAGTGTGTCAGGGGAGTAAGAGATTTGTAGGGTAAGAAGAAAAGGAAGGGAGCCTAGTCTCAGGTTCTGGCTCTGACATGCACCAGGTAGAAACCTTGGACAAGCCCCTGGATCTCTCTGTATCCCAGTTTCCTCATCTGACTGAAGATATCATCCATAATGCCACCATTACAGGGCTCAGAAAGGAAAAATGTGAAAATAATGACTATGCTTTAGGAAGCTAAAAAATTGTACAAATTTTTATTAACACCTCTGATAGAGGTGTCAAGGGCAAAACTGGCATGTGAATGATACCTTATGATACTATAGAAATTACCAAAAGAGTTTTTGGAGCTAATTAGACCAATCTACCTTTACAGATGAGAATCCCAGAGTGCAGAAAGTGATCATCCAAGGATGACTGTCAGAACTAGAACTCACACCTCCTAACTCCCTAGCCAGTGTTCTTTCCACTGGGTTGTGGTTATTTCCCAATGTTGTTTTCAGGACTGGCCCTTGCCAAAGGTCAAGCAAAATGATCTGCTGAGTGTCTCCTTTCCAGTTTTGATTTGACAACCACCCCCCCTTCTAATATTGTACTACTATATAATCACAGTGAATTTCCACACCAAAAGGGCTTTCCTCTGAAGAATGGTCTAGTTATCAACGCAGAGAAAACTTGTTAAAATAAAGGCAATCAGAGTTCTGCATAGAAATGGAAATTCAATTACCCTGATGATTTCCAGTGGCATAGAACCTGTCCTACAACCAAGATTGAACTCCCTGAAATCTAAACCCATCTAAAACTAGAAACCCTAGTTTCTTCATTTGCCTCCACAGCATCTCCTCCCTGTAGTTCTCCAGGTACAAAATCTTGGGAGTCATTTTTCTCTTTTTCTGTCACTGTCTTAAGTTAACATCTTCTCCGGGATCCTCCTGAGAGTAGAATGGAAGTCTGACTCATCTTCACAAACTCCCCAGCACCTCCCAGTATGCCTGATGCCTCTTACCCATCAGCTGTTCAAAACTGTTGGCACAAATGTGTCTCTAGGAAAGCTCTTGTGGAACTTTTCAAAAGGTCAGGCTTCCTCAAGGTCCCTAAGGAAGGAGGATTTCTCTCTGCTTCTCTTCACACTTAAAATCATGCAACATTAAGAGATAAATTAATCTACTTCACTGCAAGGTGGGCTAATGGATAGACCCTGCATAAGTCAGATCCCAAAACAATCCTCAGAACAGAACCTCCCCTGCTGCCAGGTTACAGGAGACGTCACTCCTAATAGTAATTTTTCCACTGCAGATTACTATAAATTTCATTAGCATGCTTACTCTTCTAATCTGTGGATCTGTCCATTTTCACCATACTGTAATTTACCTTGTGCTATTTCTCTTGTTTGTATTAATATCTCATATTGGTAATTCAGTCCCTGACTGTGTACTTTTTGAAATAATCAAATAATGAAATGCAAATCGGCTTAATATTTTGAATGCCATACCCAGCAAAGATGCAGAAATATGGAAAAGTAACTTGGTTGAAATGTTAAGTAGGCTTTGTTAATTCAAACATTGACAGCACACTTGAGAGTTTGCATCTGGCCAAAGAAAGTGCGTCCTTCAGTTGGCCTCTGCAGTAGAGAACGGGACGTGGGAACAGCAGCTCAGTCTATCCAGATTTCAAGAGAGAAAGTTTTCTCAGGAACTATGATCCAACAAGGGAAAGCTTTGGGGAAGGGTCACCTTGGCTGACGATAATGGAGAGAATTCTGGTACAGTTTTGTGTATCCACTAATCCCTGGATTCACTTATGCAAGCCATTTGTTTATCAGAAAAGTAGAGAGATGGAATCAATAGGCAAAGTGTAAGCCCTAGACCTTGTCCGGGTCGATGGGATGGAAAGAATCAAAAGTTTCAGGTTGCGTAAGGAAAAAAATGTAGTGCTCTTCATCAAGAAGAAAAGTTTCTGTTGCTTTCACGTCAGCATTTCAGCTTTGCATTCAGATTGGCTCCCTTCATGGGGCAACATATAGAGGTTCATTTTCACAGGAAGAAGTAGGTCATTTCTCCCTCCTGTCTATTTGTAAAATAGGACATCACTTCTAGGAACCTGAAGCAGATTTCCACTCCAGTTGCACTGGCTGAAACCCAGCCACGTCCCTTCTTCTAAACTAATCACTGGCAACAAAAAGGAGATTACCAGGCTTGAGTTAGCCTAATCGGGATTTGCCCTTAAGCTGTGATCACATTCTCTGAGGAGTAGACACCTACACAGACTTGAGTTTATGTCTGCAAGAAAGAAGGCAAGACCAGACTTTGGTAAGTAACCCACAGTGGAGCAAGCACTCATTCTATAGAATGGCATAGGAATCACGTCTCTAAGATGGAACTCTTCTGCCTCATCTGTTAGGCAGGTGTGAAGAAATCAGTGATCCTAACACCTTACAGTGTACTTTATTAACTAGAGATAGAAGGGGGGAAATGAAATTATACTAGTAAAAGTTCTCCAAATTCTGACTTTACATGGGAATCGTCAGAAGTGTTTTCACTTGTGGGATCATACCTAGAGATGATAATTCAGTAGTTGCTTCTCTGAGAGCTGGGAGACAAAGTCTATACTATGTATGACTAACTATGGGAGAAAACAAGGAGGCTGAGTTTAGGAACCTGAAATTCAGTCAAGGTGGCCTGGGTCACATTTCTTAAAAGATGGACCAGGGATTGGGGTTATAGTTAATAAGCCATAACCTAATCAACATCATCACATCTTGTTAAGAGAAGAATCCTGAAATACTTTTTTAAAAGAATCCTGGAGGCAATGATTGTCAGTGCCTATTCATGGAATGCTCTAGAGTAGCCTTCCTTGGCAAGGTAAGAGTGTCTCATATTATCTTAACTGAGAAGCTCTCCCTAATATCAACTATCTTCCCATAAGGGGGCCTCTGTTAACATTTTCTACAGGGACTGAATGCACTGGGCAGGTCTATGCAAGCAATCTGACTGCTAGACAGGTAAACTTCTTGCTATGGTCTGAATGTTTGTGTCTCCCACAAATTCATATGTTAAAATCCTAACATCCAATGTGATGGTATTAGAGTAGGGCCTTTTGGAGGTGATTAGATCACGAGGGCCCTGCCCTTAGAGCGCTTATAAAAGAGGGCCAAGAAAGCTCCCTTGCCCTTTCTACTATGCTACTATGCGAGGTTACTACAATAAGATGGCATCAAAGAGGAGGCCAACTCTTACCAAATACTGAATCTGCTGACACCTTGATCTTGGACTTCCCAACATCCAGAACTATGAACTATAATAAATAAATGTTTATTGTTTATGAACCACCCTTCTATGTTATTTTGTTATAGCAGCCCAAATGGACTGATACTTCTCATTGTCAAACAATGAACCGACTTCCTGATACTGTAGCAGATAATTAGGACTTCTGTGTATATCCAAAAGAGGCATATGCAGGCACACCCAAATGTCAGTTGTTATCTATTTTTTTTAGTTATTGTCATCTCTTCCCAAGACATAGATCTACTCCACAGCAGTGAATAAAATTGAAACATGTAGTCCTGAATGGCAGTGAGTTTACTGAGACAAGTGTCACCTGCACAGCCTATCAGTTGATTAGTCATTTGTTTTTGGTATCATCTATAATAAGGAATTCTCCAGACTGCCGATTAGTAATTAGTGAAAATATTCTAATTTTTGTTTAATAAGACAAGAAAACCCTTCCATTTTTTGTGCCAAATGTCTTCAACTAATTCAACTTGAAAATCTACAAAACTTAACCGATTAAACCTTACTCAACTAAAAAAAAACAAAAAACAAAAAACCTTACTCAACTAAGAATTCCAGCCTTAAAAAATTTTTTTTTATTATTTTGAAGTTGTTGTTTTTTAAAGAAACTCCTCAAAGAAGCATCTGTCAAGTGTTCTGTTTTTTTAAAAACCCTCTCCTGGGATCTATAAAGATTCAGCTCAACCTCTTGCATCTCTACCCACAGGCTCAGAGATGCTTGTTCACACTGAGACCAGGGAGCCAGCAGCTTGCAAATGTCTCAAACATCGAGGAAAAATTCAAGTACTTTCACAGGACTATGATATGAAAAAAATAATCTAGGAAGCATTTCAACAAGAATTGCAATCAGAAGTGGTTCTGATTAACTTTCAGGCAACTGATCTAAGCAATCTGTTCCTAACATAAAGCTGTTTCTAGTAACCATTCCATTGTTCTTCTTCCACCAGATTGAAACTCTTCACATGTGCCTTCCACTTTTTACAAGATCTGTCCTTATTAAAACACAGTCTGTGGTCTTAATTTATTCAAATTTATACTCTCTAGCCCCTGGCACACGGCGGGGCACTACTTATCAAATGGCAATGAATAGTTGTTGCTAAAGGTTGTGGGGTTTCCTGTAGGGATAAGGTGTTTCTTGCCATGAACTGCAGCATGCAGGAAATCCAATGTCAAGACAGGTTCATTGATTAACCAGGGAAATTAACTTTTTCCCCCAATATCGAAAGTGGATGCGGCAATGAAAATAAAGATATGTCTGTCCTCCAGTTTGCCTACAGCGTGAAGCTGCTTACTTCCCTTTAAAATTTTGCATGAAACCCACATCTCTCTCCTAGATTTAATTGAATCTTCGAAAAGAACCTCAAGTCTTTCTTTTATTATTGTAAATACCATCTCATAAATCTGAAACTAAGGCAAAACAGAGAACCAAAAGCTCAGTGATATTTAAATCAGCAAAATGTAGACCACACACTCAGCTGTATTCACATTTTGTTAAAATGATATGCTTTAAGAACCAATTAGTAGAGTGCATTATGTATGGACATAAATACTCTGTTATTCACACGCCTCCAGGAGAAGACCAGGAGAAAAATCACTGGATGAGGACCCATTGGTAGCAGCCAGTACTGAAATCAGCTGATGCTCAGACATCTCTAGAAAGAGTGGGTCAGTTTTCATCACCAGGGAATGTAATGATAGCTTGCTCTCCATAGCACATCCTGAAGCACGAGACCTAGTTCTGACAGTTTATATGCCTCCCTCAGTGTACGTGCTTATTGCTTGGAGTGTGGTCTAAAAACCAGCAGGATCACCATTACCTGGGAGCCTGATGGGCAGAATTTTAGCTCTTGTGCATGCTCATCCCCACGCATGCCCATGCCCACGAACACACCTTATGCCCCCATGTCTCTGCCCCAATCACCACTTCCACTCCCAACACACTGAATCATAATCCTCTTTTTAGAAGATCCTCAAGGGAGTCAAATGCGCGTTAAAGTTTGACAGGTGAGGGGCGCCTGGGTGGCTCAGTGGGTTAGGGCCTCTGCCTTCGGCTCGGGTCATGATCACAGGGTCCTGGGATCGAGCCCCGCATTGGGCTCTCTGCTTGGTGTGGAGCCTGCTTCCTCCTCTCTCTCTGTCTGCCTCTCTGCCTACTTGTGATCTCTGTCTGTCAAATAAATAAATAAAATATTTTAAAAAAAAGTTTGACAGGTGTATATCACTGTAAAAGTAAATAATTTCTTTAGTGTCCTCCATTTTACTAGGTTCTACCACAAAAAGCACACAACTCAAATGATTGTTTATCAGTATACAAAACACAGAGAGAGAAAATTTTCCCCAAGGAGGAACAGACTGAATAGTATTAACAGTGCTTTAAACTGTAATGAATTCCCAGTCTAATTCACTATGAGGTTTCAATTTATACCACATTTAGAGTACTCCAGGTTCAAGTAATCACTGCAGTAATTAGCTTACTTCCAGTCCTCCAAAATAAACCCACTAATTTTTGCAATCAGCCTTCATTTGGTTAATCACCAGTTTAATTGATTTAATTAGTTTGATCTGCAAAATTAGTCAAGTGTAAATACTGTTTTGTAAACAGAGTTTAGCTCCAAGCTGTAAGATAGGGAATTCTAATTCAAACCTAGAGTTAATAACAAAACCCACACATACAGGATTTGTCATGGAATACAGCAGTTGCAAGTTTTCAAGACAGAGGCCCTTGGAGGTTCTGGCGAATGTTTTGGAAATGTACTATTGTAATTACAGTACTGACTAAGCAATGAGATACATCTCCTCCCCTCCCCCCAGCTAATTCTAACAGATATCACAATTTCGACACAGTGATTGTGTTTTAAAGATTATTAGACAAATTCTTTCCATATCTCTTTCTAAATGAGGGTGCTCAAATAACTCTAATGTTCAGAGGGTTGTTCACATTTGAATTTCATGTTATTTTTAGTATGTCAAGCCTTGCCCACTAAAGGATATTTTAAGCCTTCCCTGAAACAAATTTTAATACAGGAATTAAGTTTTTTAAGCAAACATGTCTACCAACATATTGTTAAAACAATACGGAATTCAAAAGACACCATGTGATACAAAATATTTCTTCACTTTTTAGTAGTTTTTTAATACAAATTAGACGAGATAAAAATTCCCTTTAAATGCCCCCAAGTGAATTCATTCTAAGTACTAAACTCAGGAGACTCCCTAAGAATAAGAAAATCTTTCCATTTAAAATCTCTGCCTAGTATACTGTAAACAGGGAGGGATTAGGTAGGAAGGTACTTGTTTGTAGACTGTATTTTCCCAGATTGTTTCTCATTACTGAGCCACTATTAATGCTATCTCTTTGGAATTTTCCACATTTTTGCTTGATTTTTTTTAATTCAATTAGTATTATGTGAACACTTTGGGATTCAGTTAGTTGTGCTACTAACTGACATGTTTAAACTGGATTAAAAATCATTCAGGGAAAAGCAGTGCTATAAATAATTGATCAAATTGTTAAGAATGCAAAAGACAATGAACAGGTCTACCTAGTTACAATTTTTACAATGCACTGGATGCCGAGATAGAGGCTAGAGACAGGGGCGTGGAAGCAGGCTATGAGTACATGTCCTATTTGCTGTCATTCACATTTTTAAAAATCTGTGCATCAGTTCAGAAAAAGGGTGTGATCTTTTTTGTTCCAAAGACAGTACTGAATTTATCTGTAAAGCATACATTTATTGGGCCTAAACCCCTTCATATTGCCTCAGAAATGTTTTCTTTCAGCTCAAGCTTTTTCTGTAATGAGGCAGAGAGTAAATATTTTAGATTTTTCAGGAAAGCAGTCAGAATCATTATGGAAATGAATGAATGGGTATGGTTGTATTCCAGTAAAACTTTTCATGGCATCTAAAATTTGAAATTCATATCATTTTTGCATGTCATGAAATATTCTTTTGATTTTTTTCCAAACACTTAAGAAGGTTAAAAGCATTCTTTTTTTAAAAAATATTTTATTTATTTTTTTGACAGACAGAGATCACACAAGTAGGCAGAGAGGCAGACAGAGAGGGGAGGGGAGAAGCAGGCTCCCTGCCAAGCAGAGAGCCTGGATGTGGGACTTGATCCCAGGACCCTGGGATCATGACCCCAGCCGAAGGCAGCGGCTTAACCCACTGAGCCACCCAGGCGTCCTGGTTAAAAGCATTCTTAATTCACAGGCTGCCATACAAAAACAGGTGGCAGCCAGATTTGGCCATGATTTCCCCACCCCTATTCCAGTTATTGTAGGACAGGGAGCTACTGAGAGTTAGTAGGGACACATTTCCAACTCTGCCAATTCAAAGTCCATTTGATAACCTGCCATTTACAATTTCATAATGATTGCTCTTTGCTTACAGAGTCACTTCACATACCAGATCCGAAAGTCACAGGGGCAACAAGGAATTAGACATGGGGGCTCAGCCAGTGTTAAAGAAAAAGAAAAAAAGATCAGAGACATATATACAAGCAGGAGGTACTTACTGCATTTTTAAGAGTCTTCAGGGCAGAGTTGGGACCTCCTTCACCTCAGGCTGCCTTATGTTCACTTAAACCCTTTTGGTGACATTTTCCCTACTGAATATTGTTCTAAATTAATTTTGCTTGAACTTGATTTCATTTGAAGCAAAATACTGTAGCTGTGGGAAGGAAAACTGGTTGAAAATCAAAGTGCAATTCTTCCATTTGTATTCTTCTGTAGAATGACTCTGAGCCCCCAAATCTCTTCTGGAGGGTTTTGCAGATATACAGTTAGGTATTATTACTCATTTCCCATTATCCCTGACAAGGCAGCTGGAACCATCACCAGTGGGGCTTGATAACTATATTTCAGCAAGCGCCTAATTTTCTACAAATTCCCCACAGGTAAAAGATGAGGAGCCTAAAATATATTCATTTCAAATTGTTCCACTAATATTGCTACAGAATTCCAAAAGATAAAAAAGAGCACTTTAAAAAAAAAAATGAGTCTGATTTAACCCATACCATTTCAGCAGCCACGGAAGCTTGTTTGGAAATTCTTACTGGATCTTAGTGGGAGCATGACTCTGGAGAGGTCATTCAATCTCTCTGAGCTGCAACATCTTTTCTGTAAAGTGGGTTCACAGAATGTGCCTTGCTGACTTTGGGACATTGTATTGATGACCTTGGGGGGCATTCTCACATGGGAAAACTGGTATGGAAATGCTTTGTACAAGGGACAGTGATTCCATTAAAGAGGTTCTATTAACACACCTGTACTGAGCATCTTCTAAGCTTAGGAAGCAGAAATCAGTAAGTGGAGGAAGCATAGGCTAAATGCTATAAAGCAGTGGGAGTAAATGCTGTGTAAGCTGGAGGACCTCCATTCCTGATGGGCAGCAGTCAGCAAAGTCTTGAAAGAGGAAAGACCTGAGCTTAAGTAGGGAGGAGCATTTACGGAGTGAGCAAGACATTGTTCTTCCTTCATTCCATATCTGATGACAACTTTTTTCTTCTGCTTCTCCTTCTTCTAATGAAGGCTTCCTGCTTCATCTTGGGATATGCATCCCAAGTTTTCTTCTGCAGGATTGGTACAGTAAGCACTCACTCCTGACTTCTTGCTGGACTTAGGCAGGGGTACCTGAAGAAGGAAATAAACCAAAACCAGAGCTGATTGTTTTCAAAATAAAATCTCTTATTGTTTCACTAGGTATGTTTAGATCTAATAAGATGTGCAACTGTTACATCTTATTACAGCTTTCCTGGACTTTTTAGTTATAACTAAGTACCCATAAAACCTTCAGATTCTTTGTGTGCTATCTATATTTCCTAGCAAAGAAAAAGATGTAAACTGCAGACTTTAAGCATCTTGGATATTAAAACATTCTCAGGGTATTTGTGTGAAATTGGTAAAGGATTCTATGGGGAAAGGAGAAAACTGCCTCACAGATGAAACTGCCCGCCTGGGAGTTCCAAGTGCAAATAGCAGTAGGATTCCAGAGTCTTAACTTTTTTTGCTGCAAAAAGTCCCAAAAATTATATGCCAGAGTATATCCAGGTTAATACATCTGTTTGGCCGATCTACCCAGGGCCCTGCTAAACTCCCCACTGTTTTTACAGTCAGTATACTTTTCATATCTTGGGTGCTAATTTGTATCATTCGCAAAAACAACTGTGAAAGCTATTTGGTGCTTGCAATGCAATTACCACTAAAGAGGTTTTGGGGTATTCTCATTAAACTGAGTCCCAGATGTTTTTGCCCTCGTGTTTTGTGTTGATCTGTTCTTTGTCGGTTCTAATTATCAATCAAGATGAATGAATTAGTCGTTTGCTTGGTGAAAAGCCTATTTCTGCATATGATCAGGTCCCAAGCTAACAGAGCCTTCAGAGATATCTAACCTGGGGATGGGCCATTTCCTGTGCTCGCTTGCACAGACTGATGGAACAAACAACATTGCTCTCTACTGCGTGTGTTTGAGGTATACATGCAATTTATGTTATATGTGAGTGCACAAAAACATGCACACACAGATGGATATACACACATTTCTGGACTGACTATAGATCTACATGTAACCCCTGCCTTTTCTAGCACAATATATTTGATGTGAAGACTTTCATATTAATAACCTTTCCAGGGGGAAATCTCTAATTGCTGAGCCAGGAAAAAACTATGCCCTGGGAGCCTGATTACAATATTTTAGTATGTTTGCTTCCCCTGGAGTTTCCAGCAGTCTGCTCTTAACAGAGATACAAACTACCCAGTGGGCACTCAGTACACCTCACGGAAGATTGGGACACCTTGTGCTCGGCGTTAAACCACGGTCTCCTTTACCTCCACAGACCTCCAACAGGAGGTCTGGCAAGCATTCGCCAAAGCAATGTCTGCGGTCTCAGACTGGCATGACGCCACCATACATGAAGTGTGAGTATCTTTTTATGGCTGTTTCTGACGCTCTTGGGAACAAATTGGCCATCTAACAAAGATTCTTTGAACTGGGAATTCACATGGCTTCGGATAGGAAGAAATGTCTGTCTGGGAGGCAGAAGGAGGATGGAATAGCACCAAGCAGCAGTATAGTCATTTGTTAGCAAATTCCAATGCTTCCATTCATCAGTGCATAACATTACAAAGGGGAGAAGAGCCTTTATTTCTCCAGTAACAGCAGGCAACATCACCTGTCTTCTCTAAAGGAAATGCAACTGAAAATAGTGTGTGTGTGTGTGTGTGTTGAAAAGGGAGAAATTAAGTCTGCCTTATCAAAGACATATGATAAGCATTTTCATTCAGTTCATTTGAGTCTGTGTATATATTTATTCCAATATGCATATATTCCAATATGCATATATTATAAGTTATAAACATTATATATACAATATATTATATATAAAATGTTTATTATGTATATGTTTATTATATATAAATGTTTATTTTATACATAAAATAATACATAATATGAATTATATATATTAATTTATATATATATATACACACATATATATAATGACTGTTTTTGCAAAAGGCCCATTCTCCAGTTATCTAGGTAAGCTAACAAAAAAAAGTGCCATTAATGTACACTGACATAAATTTTAAAAAGCGCTGTTTTTAACATTTGGAAGATGGCTGTGGGGAAATCTTGAAATCATATAAGCCCATCCTTGGTAGATTGATTAGATGTTAATTTGTCTTTAGGAATAAAGGAAACAGGCTCCACTTCTGCATGCGGGTCTCTCACTAGTAAGCCATTTTTCAGCATGGAAAAACTTTAATTCTCTTTTGTTTTTTGTTTTTGTTTTTTTAAAGATTTTATTTATTTATTTGACAGAGAAAGATCACAGGTAGGCAGAGAGAGAGAGAGAGAGGAGGAAGCAGGCTCCCTGCCGAGCAGAGAGCCCGATGTGGGGCTCCATCCCAGGACCCTGAGACCAAGACCTGAGCCAAAGGCAGAGTCTTAACCCACTGAGCCACCCAGGCACCCTAATTCTCTTTTGTTTTAAATCAGTTAAGGGGCAAATCCTTTCCCTTGAATCATTAAGAGCTTCTATAACTGTCACAAAACATTTTCCTAATATCCCTTTAAAAAGTCCAGGGAACTCTGACAACCAGCATCAAGAAGTCTGAAAAAGGTTTACAACCTTTGACCCAGCTATCCCCCTTTTATTGGAACCTACGGCAAAAGAATTAGCCTAAATACCTAAAAAGTGTTTATGTACAACGGTGTTAGTTACAGTCTTAATAATAACAGGGAAGGGGCACCTGGGTGGCTCAGTGGGTTAAAGCCTCTGCCTTCAGCTCAGGTCATGATTCCAGGGTCCTGGGATCCAGCCCCGCATCAGGCTCTCTGCTCAGCGGGGAGCCTGCTTCCCTTCCTCTCTCTGCCTGCCTCTCTGTCTACTTGTAATCTCTGCCAAATAAATAAATAAAATTTTTACAAAAATAATAATAATAATAACAGGGAAAATGGGAAATGGAATCCTTCATTTTGACTCATTTAGGTTAAGTAAACTATCAGACAGCCAATGAAATATCATGCATTCATTAAATGTATTTGCAAATACATTAAGTATATTTACAAACTTGTATTTGTTTTTTACAAATGTAAGTTTGCAAATACATTTACAAATATTTATACATTTGTATGTAATTATTATATGTAATAGATATATCTATTAATAATATACATTAATTATATTATATAAATATAACATATTTACATTAAATGTTTTACATATTTATGTAAGCAGGAGGAAATATGTGCGTTACAATGTTGAATTAAAATTGCATAAGTAATACAATCTCTACTATGTTACAGGAAAAAGACTGGAAACCAAGGGACCAAAACGTTAACAGTATTATTTCTAGGTATGAAACTATGGGTGAGTTTTCCCACTTCCTTCTACTCTTCTATAGTTTCCACATGGTCTATCCACAATGAGTGGTGATTGCAATATGGAAATAAAGTTTAATTTGGAAAATAAATGGGCAAAGACATTTGCCACTACTGCCAGAGGTGGTCAGCAGACAGATGAGAGAAGTTTTAGTTTATCATTTGGGAAATAAATCCACATTAGTCACATCCCTCTCAGGAGTAGGGTCAGATCCTCATGTGTTGGCAGCTCTAGTAAATCACCCTCTATTTATAACTCTGAATAATTTTCTGTATGGGGTGGGGGATGGGGAGCATCTAGCCTGAATCAAAATTCTCAGGGAGGAGTCCATGGATAATCATCTGAGCTGGGAACATAAGATGAGTCTTTGCCTGTCATTATTAAAGAATTCCAGTTGCCTCTGGATGAGAAGAGTCGCTCAGAGGAAGATCTGGGACCAAATGAGCTGACATGTTGAAGTGAGGACTTTGGAGCTCAGCAAAGAACAGGTCAGAATAGCCGGGAGGTGACTCTGCAGTGGCAGGGCATAAAATGGTGCCCATGAGGAAGAGGCCTGCAGGAAGCCAGGAGGATCCCAGCAGGGTCCCAGTGGGGAGAGCCCAGATGGGGGTGTGGCTAGACCTGAAATCTATCCCTGAGAAGTCTGATGGCTTTATGTTTTTTTTTATGTTATTTCTTTTGTCTGTTTCCTTTCAGTTTTCCCTGTGCCTCTGATAACTGTCTTCAAGGCCATACAGACTTGAACTGTTGCCTGTGCCCTAACCAGAGGATTAAAGCAGAACAGGTACGTCCTTGCATTGGAGCACACCGGCAGAAACAGCAAACCAAGTGAGTTTAACCCCAGCCTGTTCTCTTGGGGAAAGCCAACTGGAAGCTTTTTATGTCATCATTGCTTGGTTAAGGCCAAAAGACCTTTTTATGAAGTCTTTTGAGTAAATTTGAAATTCATATTTAAAATTACATGGCCATATTTTGCCATAAAATTAAAAAGTGTATTCTTAATTCAAAGTCTGAATTTCAGCTCAAGCTCAGGTCAAATTTATAGACGTCACCCCTTCAATTCCTTGACGGAAGTGCCTAAAGCTAACATCTGTGAGGGGCCCAGATCCTTGCTCAACCATTTGGGATGTCTTCTGCACTAACAGCCCCTCTTCATTCCACTGTGGCCTCTTTATTAGAGCCACTGCCTCATCTCCTCTTGCGCACACTACCCTTATATCTCTCCTCTCCCAAGTGCATTTACAATGAGCTCTCCCCAGCCTGCTGCTTGTCACCTGCTTGTCAGAATGGCAATGGTCAGATACAAGCTCAAAGAATAGGAGTTCACACAACCTGCTCCCATCAGTAGTTGAACCTCTCCCTCCCCAATCTGGCCCCCCGAATAAAAAAGGCATATCGAGAGAGAAAATACATGAAGGCAATATTAAAAAATTGTGTGTGTGTGTGTGTGTGTGTGTGTGTGCGCATGTAGTGTGTGATTTAAGTTTTTCAGAAACTGTTTTTCAGGACAAGACTGGAAACAATCAGGAAAAATTTTAATTTCATATGATAAAATGTTTACAGTAAAAGCAAAACATATGCTGTTTCCATTGAGCAGATTTCACTTTGAGATTTTAAAAATAATCCAGAATTTCAATGTAAAGGGAAAGGAATTTTTAAAACAATGTAATTGTGGCTTCACAGTTCACCAGCTGCTGTGTCTCCTACTACGAATCACAGCTCATCTTAAAAGACTTAACTTTGTGTTAAATAAGAGGAGAGAGTTAATTTAGGAAGCGATTACAGTGGAGGCGTCTTAGAGCAACAGTGATTGTAGCACAATTAGTCTTCAATTTGTAATTGAGAGTAACTCCCAGAGGACTAACTCACTGATGAATTTCAAATAAGCAGACTTCAAAACTAAGAAGAAAAATGGCTAATTATAGGCTAAGAGGGAAAGGAAGGTGGGGAAAGAAAACAAGCTGAATCTATAGAATCCGAGGGGTGTTTCCTTCAAACCTGGAATCGCCAAGAGGATGTGCGCTCACATACAGCTGGGAGAGTCACACACAGACAAGGAATGGGGCAAAAAGGCCAATGTGAGACTGACAGAAAACGTTTGCTGCTCGCCAATCATGGAAGAGGCTGTGGTCTGAAAATGGACAAGCCCAGGTTTTATGGCAGCCACTGACCTAAAAAGCACGAAGAGGCTTAGGTTAACTGCATATGGCAAGGAATGCAGAGAGAGGCTTCACTTTGCCCATCCTGGAGTTGAACAGGCCCCCATACTGCTTGCTGTGGGCTAGGTGAAGGGGGAAACCAGTCTCCTACAGCAGCCAACACACCACTCAAAGGCAGAAGCTCTGAAATTTCCCTACCAGCCGCCTCCAGATGAAGATGCACAGGCTATGCAGAGGTAGTCTTAGCCCAAGTTTCTATCAGTTAGGTGCCTTTTGGCAGCCAAGGCAGGGGACTTCCGATTCCTCCTTCTGTGTCCCAACATTTGACAGGGTTGGGGAAGGTTACAACTTGCACCTGACTCAGTGGCATACAAGAGAGGGCAATTCCTTCTCTCAGGAATGTGCCCAAGAATGAAAGTCTTATTGCTCCCTCTTCTTCCTTCCTTGGCTGGGGGAAAACTCCTGTGACTCCAGACATGAGTGGCCTTCTTAGGAAAAATCTGGGCATCACATTACCCTTGCTGTGCCTACCAGTCACAGAATGTACAAGATCCAGCTAAATGGGGCATCTATAGAAGCTCCTAAGTAACACCCAGAGCTCCAGAAACTATGACCTTGAGGCAGTCTCCTTATCTTTGGAAGTCCAAACAACCAAAATGTCTGCTCTCCATCTAAGACTCTCATTTTGCTCAGGGACATCAACTTCCCTACTCCTAAAAAAAGAGGAAAATACTTCTTGTTGTTGCCTTGGAATATATATAGGACTGTGCTTGGTTTTAGTGTTCCAGGTTATTTTGGCTATTTTGCTTCAAGTGACAGTGCCCCTGTTTCACTGGGGATGGGGTTTACCCTACCCAGCCAGTGATGAGCATGTGATTCAGCCCTGCAAGGGTTTCCTATTCCCTTGGCCACATGATTGTTTTAGGGTTAAATACACAATCTTAGCAGGCCCTAATTATCTCCACAAGACTTTTAAATATGAATACTGGGAAAGAGACAGGATCTTCTTTGCTAGGGTCATGAGACAAAAGCACTGGGTAAGCCAAGACCCATTGGGAGCCATTTTTTCCCTCTCATATGGAGAGGCCTACTAAGAGTAAAGAAAACCCAAAAGAATTAAATGGGAAAATGAAGACAGACAAAATCCTGACAGTATCATTGAGACTCAGGATATTCTTGTGCCTAAAGACAGTGTACTCCCTGACTTCTCAGCTGATTTAGCCAATAATTGCCTTTTGGCTCAAGCTAGTTTGAATTTCTGTCACCTATAATACTGAGAGTCTAGGCTTAAGGCAAGGGAGAATGGGGTCCATAGCAGCTTTTGTATTATGCCCAATTTGTATAATTATATACCCTATTGGGTCATATATTCCTACAGAAGTCACATGTAGCCTGGAGAAGGGGAATAATGGAGGTCCTTAACCAAATTTTCTTGTACTGTAACTCAGGCTTAGGAAAAATGGTTCTTCTAATGGACTGTGTGTTCCCTGTGAGCAAGAATCTCATTCATTTTGTGTTTCTTAGTTTTCTCAAACCTTGTAGATGCTCAGAAATTTGACTGAGTTGGTTTTCCTTCTAACAGACAAAAGAATGACACAGCAATTAACTACAATAAATTTAGTTACTTTTCCTGAGTTCTTGCCAGTCCAGAATTTGGGAGTGTATCCTAGATTGGGTTCCTCTGTAAGGACTTGGGTACAGGTAGTCTGTCTGGGAGGAGAGAACAGAGAACAACAATAAAGTTCATGTGCTAGTGCATGCTGAGGCAACTGGGCTCAATTCCACCGCAGGGCTCTGAGGAACCATGGAGGGCACACCTCAGAAGGCCACCACCCTGAGAGGGGAGGCTAGAGTATTTATCCACCAACACATGACTCACATTGGTCGAGGGGTACTTTCCAGGGTACTAACCTTCCATTCTTTCAACACACGCATGTACACACACACACACACACACACACACGCTGGGTTGCATCTGTGCATGGCTGAGTGGCCTTCTGCATCGTACGAAACAGTCCACCACAGCTGTCATGAAACCAGACAAGCTGAGGGAAATGGCATGGCAATCAAGAAGCAGCTCCAAACAGTCAATATTCCTAATAAAATTTGGAGTTGAGATCCCTAGAAAATTAATGGCATTATTTGTGGTATTCTTGGAAAAAACACATTAGGAAATTGAATGGCCTTATAAAGGCCAGGTGTAGTGTCTCCCTGGTTTGCTTCAGATTCCACAGTAAATCTTGGGAAGTATCCTCATGAGCATGTGGGACTGCACACTTTCTCAGTTGTTCAAACAGTACTGGTCCACAAGCTTTGTAAGGTCAGGAACTATTGGTTTGGATTATTGGCATATCCCATTGTAGAACAGTTCCTAGCACATAGCACAAGTTGAATAAATATCTGTTAAGTAGATTAAACAATAATAAGAATTTTAAAAGTATGGTGGGCACTATGTATTATTTCTAAGAGATTTAGGGTTAGCTGGTCCTTTATGCCACATCAGTGTTTCAGGTATACATCTTAAGGCCTGAGCTTTATGAACATTGCATGCCATCTGAGTCAGACAGATCATAAGCACCATTAAGAGAATACTAAGTTTCTGGGAAGTAGGGAAATAACATCGGACTTAAGTGACCGTGTAGACAGGTGGTTAGGAAAGTGGGAGTTTTCATGGGAAATTTCTCAATCACAGATTACATATAGCAGCAACTTACTCTTGAAGATGACTGGAGCCCATTAAGATGAAAATGTTGGGAAAAATTGCCAGAAACTTCCTCCCTCTGCTTCCTATGTTTGTGCAAATCTTTTTTAATCGCCGAAAGATGCAGTAACAGAAGAAAATATCCATTCCTTCCTTTGTTCATTCACATAATCAATGAACATTTGAGACCTGCTATGTACCGGGCATTATGCTTATGAGGGTGCAACAGTGAGCAAAACAGACACAATCCCTGTCCTCAGGGAACTGCAGTCTGGTGTGGAGATAGACATTAAATATTCATGTAAATAAGTATGTAATAATACATTGTCATGGCGGCTGAGGACTTTTTATAAGAAAGGATAAGAAGAGACATTTTTGAATGGGAGTTCAGGGAAGGTCTTGGAGGAAGGGACATTTACAATGAGATCTAAAACATGAAGAGGAGTGAGCTAGGCCACAGGGAAGGGGACTGAGTCTTACGGAGAGCATATGCAGAGATCCTCATGGGGGGAAGGACTTGCCAAACTCAGTGAATTAAAAGAGGGCCAGTGTGACTCGAACAAAGTAATTGAAAGAGTGCAAAAAATAAAACCAGGTGCTCCTTGGTGGCTTAGTCAGTTAAGCATCTGGTGTCTGCCTTCCGCTCAGGTCATGATTGAGTCCCTCATGGGGATCCTTGCTCAGCAGGGAGCCTGTCTCTCCCTCCGCCTGCCACTCCCCCTGCTTGTGCTGGCTCGCGCTCTCTCTCTGAGACAAATAAAAAAATAAATAACCTTAAAAAAAAAAAAAAGACAAAACCAGGAAAATAGCGAGTGTCTTAGAGGCCACACTGAAGACCTTGGATTTTGCCTTAAAAGTAGTGGGAAGCCACTGAAGAAGTGTGAGCAGGGAAGTACAATGCCCTTAACCGGCTGCTTGTCTTGAAGGCTAGCTGGAAAGGAAGCAGGGAGTTCAGCGAGCCAACTATCCCCATGGTTCAAACACAACCACGGCTTGGACTGGAGTTGGGGCCAAGGAGATGGGTGGACATGTCTGAGATGGGGTTTGGGTATAGAAATGACAAGACTGACTGGATGTGGAAATGAAGGAGAGGAAGAATGCAAGGATGACTCCTTAGATTTCTGGGTTCAAGTATCAAGAGGCTCGAGGTATCAGTAACTGAGATGGGGGGGTGCCTGGGTGGCTCAGTCATTAAGTGTCTGCCTTTGGCTCAGGTCATGATCCCAGAACCCTGGGTCCCCCCAAGTCCCCCATAGGGCTCCTTGCTCTGCAGGGAGCCTGCTTCTCCCTTCCCCACTCCCCCTGCTTGTGTTCTCTCTCTCTCTCTCTCTCTCTCTCTCTCGCTGTGTCTCTGTCAAATAAATAAATAAAATCTTAAAAAAAAATTAACTGAGATGGGGGAGACCAGGTGACTAGCAGGTTAGAGGTGGGAGAGACAGGGTTCAGTTTGGACATACTAAGTGTGAGATGAAAAGTTGGGATGTCTCATGAAGATGGGTTGAGACTACAGTTAGATACCAAGGAAAGGGAAGTGAGCAAATTCACCCACCAGGATACTTCTGGCAGTTTCGTGTTTATTATAATTACTTATGAGAATTCTGAAATATACTAGGTTTCTAACAACCAAGAATGGAAATGACTGCATGTAGATTTTACAAATGGTTTGACTTCATGTCATTTCATGACCACAGCAAGGCTCAGTCAACAATTTCTAGCACTCTCACTTATAATGTGAGAGTTTCTAGAGTTGAGATGCTCACAATACACTGACAGAAAAAAATTGGAAAAAATGCACCAACATTAATAGCAATTATCAGTAGATGGCCAGATAATGAACGACTTTTGGATCCATTTTTAAAATTTCCATGTGTTATATTTGAAAAACGTTATTAATTGATATTGTCTTGAGGTGCTGTGCATTTACCTAGTTTATGTTCTTACTTGGAAATAAAACACAGAATTATTAGAAACACTAACTAGAAGCTGGAACTATTACATTTAGCAGCATATTCGTTGAAGAAATGGCAGCTTGAGATTGATTGATGATTGATTTAGTAGTGGTAAATTACTATTTTAATTACTGTTTTACTCCCTACTACTTTGTTTTTAAGCACTAGCACACATTCTTATTCTTTCTACCTAAGAAATTATAAGTTTTAAGAAAGAGAACACCATGGAGATTTTGTGTATCTGTGCTTATACATACATGAATACTGATATACATATACATGTATATAAGCATGTATATGCATCTACACGTGTGAATATATATATTAATTTCTGCACAGTTGTTTGCAATCTGAAATGCAAAATAGTACCTTACAATGTTTATAGTAATGATTTATGGCTATGTTTACACCATGTCACAAAATCCAGTAAGTTTATATAAAAACACAATAAAAATTGTTGCTAGGCATTGTTCAAGCAAAGCAAATGACTAGCAGATGTAACTCCTTTTTATCCAATTGATCTCACTTACAGTGTGTGGGCTTCTATCCATCAGCATGACCCATCTCTGCGACAGTCCAATTAATAAGCTTACATATGTAAAGGGGTCGAGTCTACATAACATTTTCCTAAATGTTCTTTCATTCAACACTTTCCAAAGCCTGTGAGCCAATCTGTCATGCTGACCTACCATCTTGCTGAGCTCAGCTAATTACAAAATGGGGATGATGTTCTATCTATCCCACAAAGTGGCTCCAGAGGCAGGATAGTATAGTTAAGCACACAGTCTTTGAAGTAAAAGAGACCCAGAATATGAGCCCCAACTCTGCCACTGACTGGCTGTATGAGAACAAGCCAAGTCTATCACCTCCCATGTTCCCAGTTCTTTATCAATAAAGAAGAGGTGATTTTAGGGATAATGATAATAATTGTACCTACCTCAAAGAGCAGAGATGGCCTATGCCAAAGTTATAGCAAGTGACTGGTAAATGATAAGGATCACTATGCTTGAAACGTGAATACAAAATTACCACGTCATACAAAGTGAACTTTGCCTATCGGTAAACTGGGCAAATGTGTCCAACAGCATTCTCTCTAAGCTTTGTTTTTTTTACCAAGTAAAAGTACTTGGTTCATCCCAACTTTATCTGGAAGGCCAGTAAAGTTGTGTTTTGTCCTTAAGTGGCTGGATCCACAACACACAGAAGAATTCCCTCAGTAAAGCTCACCTTGTTCCTCGTAACTCCTCTTCAGTTTCACCATGGGAAAGGGAACTGGCAATCTAGTGGGCCGTCTCTGCTGCCGAAGTCCAAGCTTCGCCAAGGACCTGCCAGGCTGGAAGCAGTCGCCGCCAGCTGGACAGCGTCTCATCATTATTTCCTGGAAAGGCCCCCTGAGACCTTGAACATGAAAGAGCCTGTTTCCAACCAGAGGATCCTCTCTGGTCTGTGCTATGCCCACAGGGACGCTGCAGCGGTTGCAATATCAAGAAGCTACTGACACGGGTCTGAGATGACTTTGATAATAGCAGTCACAAGAAAAAGCCCTCATCGGCCTCTAGGAATGCAAGCAGCCACCTGGCTCACTAGCACAATTATGGCGCTCACCTGAGCTCTCCAGGAGCAACCTTGCTGGGGGCTCTGCTCCCGATTCCCCTGCTTTCTGTGTTTTGGACACCCTAAATTGCTTTGTCTGAGAATTAGTAAGCTGCTCCACATAAACATTGTTCTCCAGGGTTGGTTACTTTGAACGGAAGCCACCAAAAATCTGTCTGAAAGGTCCTCCAGGCAAGTAACTCATAATGTTTAAAACAAAAAACCAAAACCAAAAAAAAAAAAAAAAAAATTTTTTTTTTTTTTTGGCTTAGCAACAGTACAAGTACTTGTGAAGCAACTGTGAATATTCAAATACTGTAATTGGAGATGATTTACATTGTTTTGAATTAACTAAAATTCCATTGTTAAGCACAAATACTGCTCCACTAAATCATCATGCTTTTAATAGGTCCACGTGAGCAGGTTACCGAGCACATTAGGATTTATAACGCTCCTGGGGAGCTGACCACTGTATTATGCTTCCTGCTGCTAGGTAATATGCATGACACATTTCTGGACACTAATTCATTTATTTAATAGTAACAGTATGCAAAAACAGAGTTCAAAATGAGGCTGACAAAGGAGGTATAAAAGTTTTATTAATCCATAGCTAATCAAAGGCCAGTGGAAGGCATATAATGGTGGCATTTACAGACCATATCGAATGTGAATAAATTAACTTTTTGTTTCCTAAAATCTTACTAATAGGATGTATTCGACTTGAAACATTTATACTTTTAATTACAAAGGAAGGCAATTTGGAGCAGGTTTCCAGCTGTACTTTCCTTAAAAGCTACAACTTTGCATCAAGGATCAACACAAATCCTGTCATCAGCTGTTGTGTCAAATATGATCAATTACAACACAAGCTGCTTCATACTAAAAACTGCAATGTTGTTTATTTTAGTGCTGCTTTAATTGCATGCTGTCAATCATTAGAAAATTATTTTCTCTGAAAAACAGAGAGTATCTGCTTTTCTCCCATCGCTCTGATCACTACACAAAGCATATAGCATAATGCCTCTCGTAGAAAACCTTTTTTACAGTTTGATGGCTTGGTTTTGCAACAAATCAGAACAAAGCAAGAAAGAATTTGAAGTACAAGCAAAGGAGAATATCAGGGAAGACCAAGAAACACTGAAGTGTGTGGCAGAATCATTCCCTTGATGTAATTCAGCAGCATATGTTGGGAGAATATTTGCTCATCTTTTGTAAATAGAAACAAAAAAAGACATCTAAAACATAATCCTCTCAACATTCTAGAATTCTACCCACATTCTATTGCTGGGAGCATTTTGTAGCAACCAGCTAGTTCTTACATAATAACCTGAGTGTTGTTCTCATATTGAAGGAAAGAATGAGATCCTAGAACTATCCATGGCAGTCATTTCTTGATTTTGTGGAGTATAAACTGAAGTTTCTGGATATTAGGAGGGTTTATATTAAAGAAATGTTCCATGGTCAAATGAGTGTGGGGAATGCTGGATTAAACAAAGCTGTATAAACATGTATCTTTACTTTAGGTTTTCTTACAGCCTTTAATATACTAATGAACCCTGTAAAACTCCAAGAGGAGGATATGGTATGAAGTGTTTCTCAAATTTTTTTGATTGTGGAATTTTTACTGGGAAGGAAAAAGGCAACACAATCTAAAATCTAAGGCTTATGGTTCACACTGACAGTTAGGATATATACAAATGGATCTTAAATCTTTCCTGGAGGGTCTCCAAATTCTGCCCTCGTCACCCCTCTCTGCTACCTATTGAGAGAACCCCACTCCCATCTGCACCTCAGGAACTTTACAGTGAGTGCCAAAATCCATACTCATACACCTTAACACACAGACATACAATCTTCTATCACCAGTATCTTAACCTCTAATCCAGAAGTTTCTGGAAATACCTGTTAGTCAACTTGGGAGAAGTAACAAGTTTTAATAAAATACAGAAGATGTACATTATGCTTTATTTTATACACAGGGGATGCACTCAGAGCAACAGGCCTGAAAGGGTGGTAAATATTTCATGTTCATTGTAAAGCTCACAACAATCTCTATTGCTCTTTAATCAGGTACCCATGGGTATCAGGCAAAAAATAAATAGTCCCCACCCACAGGATCACTGTTGTATTTTGGCAGGATATGACTCATTCAAAAAAACATTGGGATGCTACTAAAACACTACCAGAGTTAGTGAGCAAGCTTAATAAAGTCACAGGAGATGAGACAATATTAAGACATCAATTGTATTTCTATATACTAATAATGAACAACTAGAAAGAAAATTAAAAACAGTACTAGGTACAGTGGCATTACAACATGGGGATAAATCTAACAAAATAAGTGCAAGGACTTCAAGCCAGGAACTGTCAAATGTCAATGGGAGAAATGATAAAAGACCAAAATAAATAGAGAGCTGTACTGTGTTCATATAATGCAAGACTCCAGATTAAGATCTTAATTCTTTTCAAACTGATCCTTATGATTATCAAAATCCCAGTCAGAACATCAACAAGTATTTTGGTAGAAATTAATAAGCTGATTCTAAAATTTATATGGAAAAGCAGAGGATCTAGAAAGGGCAAAACAATTTTGAAAAGAAGAATAAAATTGGAAGATATTCACTAATTGAAAAACCTCAAGATTTATTACTCTAAAGCTATAAGAATCAAGACAGTGTGGTATTGACATAGGGATAGACATGCAGATGAATGGAATGTCCAGAAATAGACCCAGAGAAATATGGTCAATTGATAATCAACAAAGGTGTTAAAGTAACTCAATGGAGAAAGTCTTCAACAATGATACTGGAATGATTAGATGTAATTGAATGTCAAAAATGAACGTTGATCTTTCTTCACACTATATATAAAAATTAACTTGAGATGGGGTGAATGGGTGGCTCAGTCAGTTAAAGCTTCTGCCTCTGGCTCAGGTCATGATCCCAGAGTCCTTGGATCAAGCCTCACATCTGGCTCCCTGCTCAGCGGGAGCCTGCTTTTCCCTCTCCTTCTGCTGTTCCCCCTGCTTGTGTGCTCTCTCTCTCTGGTACTCTCTGTCTCTCAAATAAAAAAATGAAATCTTCTTAAAAAATTAACTTGAGGTGAATCATAGACATATAACTAAAACCTTAAACTACATGACTTCTAGAATAAATATATGACCTCAGCTTAAGTAAAGATTTCTTAGAACACAAAGAGCAAAAACCATAAAAGAAAAAAAATCAGCAAATTAGATTATCAATATTAAAAATGTTTGTTCTTCTAAACACTCAGTTATGAAAATAAAATGGCAAGCTACAAATCTAGCAAAAATATTTGCACAATAAATATCTGATAAAGAATTTGTATCCATAATATAAAAAACTCTTATAAATCAATAATAATAAAACAAATGAATCAGTTTCTTAAGTGGGCAAAAATGTGAACAGATACCTCACCAAAGAACAGATACCATGGCAAGTAAACATATACGTCATTAGAATATACAAATTAAAAACACAACGAGCTGCCACCATATGCATATGAGAATGGCTGAGCACTAACAAGTCTGAAAACATGAGAGGGTGCTGAGGAGATGCAGCAACTCTAACTGTGTTACATTAGTGTTTGGAATGCAAAATGGTACAGTCACTTTGGAAATCTGTTGAAGTTTCTTATAAAGTGAAACACACATGACCATACAATTTAGCAATCCCATTCCCAGGTATTCACCTGAGAGAAATGCAAACATAGGTCCAAAAAAAAAAGAACCCTGTATGTTAATATTTACAGCAGCTTTATACATAATTTCCATAAACTGAAATGTCTCAAATATCTTTTTAAAAGGTCAATGAAGAAGTAAATTATTGTATATCAGCACAATAGAATAGTATTCAGCAGTGAAGAGAAACTGATACATGCAAGGACATGAAAAATCTCAGAAACACTCTCACTGAAAGGTGCCAGACACAAAGTAATTCATACTGTAGAATTCCATTTGTATAATAATCTTGAAAAGGCCAAACTACAGATACAGAAAACAGATCAGTGATTTTCAGATACTGTGAGTTATAAGAGAGACTGACCAGAAAGGGCTACAAGGGAAAATTTGGAGATGAAGGGAATATTCTGTTGCTTGATTTTGATGGTAAAAGGCCTAATACATTTATGAAAACTCACTGAACTCAAAAGAAAGAATTCTACTAAATGTAAGTTATACCTCTATAAAACTGATTTCTAAAATAGGGCATAAATTCACACTTGCTTTGGTTCATTTTATATTCTATCTAACATAACCAAATAAACTATGATTCTACAATTTAGTGGTTTATATACATCTTTAATTTTAATGTGGAGGATTCAGGTTAGTGGATTCTTAATAATGAAAATTGTTTGACATATGGCCACAACCACAGTGAAATTTCCCACACAAGTGGTAAAATACACTGGTGTTATGGCACTTCTTAATTGAAGGAAGTGGCCAGCTAAAAACCGCAAAGAAACAGAAAGTGCCAGTTGTGGTTCTGCCTACCAGGTCTGAAACTTCTCAGTCCCGGCTCTGATCCGAGGAACTCTGAGCATCTAAGCTAGACAAGCAGCTAGAAAGCCCTTCTAATCAGGGACATAAAAGATGGCACTTGGTAGCTCCTGACTTACACACTGCTCAGCTGTCTAAATAAATGTGCTTCCACCAGTTTATTTACTGCCTCTGGCATTATCTCCATGTCCTTCTCTTTTTTCTCACACTGGCATGTTCATTTGAAAAGCCAACATGTCCATAAGTATATAATTATAAAAAAATATTATGAGCAATTTGATGGAAGTAGTTAAAAACCTGGAGGAAATGGATATTTTCCAGAAAAATACGAGTGAATTAAATTGATCTATATTACTAAGTGTCATAGAATTGTACACTTAAAAAATGACACATTACTAAAAGTAATTGAATTTTGTGACATGTAAATTATACCTCAATAAAGCTGTTTTTAAAAAGTTTGTAAAAGAAATTGTTCTACAAAAAAGGACAAATCTTGAACAGACCAGTTATCACAGAAGACATTGTAAAAATGATTGAAGATCTATAATTTTTTAAGAACCGGAACTAAAGAGTTTCACAGCCGAGTTCTGTCTCACCTTTAAGAAACAGATAATTCCTTTATAATTCAAATTATTACAGACTCTAATAAAAAGTTGGAAAGTGTCCCAATTCATTTTATGATTCTAACAAAACCTTAATACCAAGACCTGATAAAAATGGTATAAAAATAGAAAACTATAGCCTGATCTCATTTAGAAATTTAAATGCAAAATTTTAAATCAAGTATTAGCAAAAAGAATCAAGCAGTGTATCAAAATAACTCTGGCCTATGACCAAGTAAGGTTTACTTCAGAAATGCAAAGATAATTCAGAATCAAGAAGTCTTTCAACATAACTCATGATATCACCTAATTAAAGGAGAAAAATTACATGATCATATCATTAGATGCTGAAAAGCAGTTTTTGTTTTGTTTTGTTTTTCTGAAATAGTTGCACTCATCAGATGTGGTCCTTTTGGGCTCAGGAAGTCATCACCCCCTGGAAATGAGCCACTCTGTCTGTCAGGTAATGTTAACCTTCTCCCTCCCTTCCTTCCCCTTCCCCTCAACTCCCCCTCCTTCTTCCCTCCCTTCCTTCCTTTCTTCCATTCTTCATTCCTTCTTCCTTCCTAGCAGAGTCTCAAAGGACTAGCATTTTTTAGATAGGCTTTTGGAAAACACCAAATGCACAAGGTGGAAACTTAGGCAGAATGAGAAATAAAACCAAAAGAAGTCCTGAGTTAGTCATCTAGACTTTGTGTTTGCCTTTTGGAGGCTGTGTAAGACATTAAATGCTAAATTAAAAACTAACAATTTTTTTTCTCATGATGAAGTGAGAAGTCCTGTTTTCTAAAGCCAGGTTCTCCTTCTACCTCAAGAGGTTAAGTCTGAAATGAGAGAGACCGGAGTGGACAGCTCAGAAGAGCATAGAGGGCAGCCACTGCCTTGGATTTGCTCACCATTTCTGGGTGAGAGCAGCGAGCATGGAGAGACAAAGTCATCACTGCCCTAAATCCCCAGTCCTGTCGGATTTTGGGCCTCCACTCCAAAAACCACTGGGGCAGCTGGCCATGCGAGAGCCTAAAGGTTAAGCACATACCACCGACCTCGGAGAAGTGAGTTCTCACATCATTAAGAATACAGCGTGTTCTCCTGCTTTGCCTGATTATACCAAAAAGTGCACTGGGAGCATTATTTAAAGCTTCAATGTTCCACCTACATTCCTATGACACAAAATCAATATCTTTACACTGCCTTTGTTTGGCTGGATTATGTTTAACTACTGAGTGGCTTTTAAGACACCAGTCAGGTTTAACATTTTGTGTGTTACATAAACAAGTGTGTGAACAAGAAAAATACTAATGCCTCTTTGTTTTCTTTCCCTCTAGGTTGTCAGGACAAGAAATATGAAACAGCTTATTCGGAGTATGCTTCTATCTGGATATACAGATACACAATTTATAATCTTGGTAAAAGAAAAGTTTTCCCCTTGATCTAAAAGACTCTTGACAATGGTACTTTTAGACAACACTGAAAGAATAATTTATTCAATAAATAGCATGGACTGGCTTCCCATTTGGGGGAAAATATTAGACCCCAAGATAAACACATATAAATTTCCAGATGGATTAGATTTTAAACACAAAAACTACAGGCATTAGACAAATATTAGAAAAATGTTGGAAAATTTTTAATAAAGTCATAAAGGAAAGGATTAATATATTTGACTATGTAAAATCTGTGAATAGCAAAAAATAACTCAAATAAAGTTAACTTTACCTAACCTTTATTTAATACTTACTATGTGATAGAAACTAAGCCAAGTCTTCACATATATTGACTCCTTTCTTCCCAAAAGAAAGATAATTGTAAGATAACTATAAGATAGCTGACTGTATTAGAGTTCTCCAAAAAGACAAAACCAATACAGTGCACGTGCACGCTCCATTGTATATAACATATACAATATGTTGTATATAATATATACAGATGTATATAATAAAGGGATTTGTTATTAGCAATCGGCTCAAGTGATTATGCAAGCTGACAACCCAGGAGAGCCCATACACAGTTCCAGTCCTAGTCTGAAGGCCTGAGAACCAGGAGAGTCTAGGATGGAAATTGCCGTCCAAAGGCCAGTGGGCTTGAGATGCGAGAAGAGCTGCTGTCTCAGCCTAGGTCTGAGGACCAGTAAAGACCAACATCCCAGCTCAGCAGTAAAGCAGGGAGGTCCTCTCTTACTCAACCTTTTTTTCTAATTAAGTCTTCAATGAATTAGATGGACCCATCCACGGTAGGAAGGGCAATCAGCTTCATTCAGTCTATCCATTCAAATGTTAATTTCACCCAGAAATACTCTCACCCAGAAATACTCCCAGAATATTTGACCAAATGTCTGGGCCCTCTGAGGCCCTGTCAAGTTGACAAACAAAACTAACCATCATGCAGATACTGTCCCCTTATAGCATATGAGGAAACTAAAGCTTAAATTGTTTCACCAGAATCCCACTGCTAAGATGGTAGAGTCAAACCTTGTTGCCAGCTCTATCTGAAATCAAAAGGGAATCAACAAAATGGGGGAAATGTTTGCAAAACACAAGACAAAATAAAAGCATTAGTAGCAAGAGCAATAACAAAGTCTTTTATAAATCATTAAAAATAATAAGTACCTCTATATTAGAACTGGCAAACAAAGCAAAACATATAGACAAAAACAGATGGAAATGACTATTAAAAATAAATATGCTCAATCTCATTAATGATAAAAGAAATTCAAATTAAAACAATGAGGCATCATTACAGTTACCATATCAGTATCTGATGCTACATCAGATTTGAAGATTATATAGAAATCAAGTGTGAACTCTTCTTCTCATGTTGGGTGCTTTAGAATTATTTTTGTACCAAAGTATTCCCCTTAGGCAAAGCTTTAGAATGCTATGACTTCTACTCAAATGTCCCCCTCCCCCTGCATCTGTTTATTATTGCCTATTACAGGCCCTCAATCTCTTATCTACAATTCTAAAATAAATTTTAAAAAACTATAAACAGTTTTATCAGTAATCCTTTAGTAGCAAAACTTTAACTAACTGGAGCTAAGTTAATGGGAAAACCTGACTTGAACTGCCATGATACTATAAAAGATTCTATTTATCACAGGTAAACATTCATGTTTTACTGTAGAAATAATTATGCCCTTGATTATGAGGTATTGCCCTTCCTCAAGGATTTTTTAAGTAATAAATACATAAAATAAATTACCATTTAAAATGGTTTACCCATCACCTGGTAGCCCCATCCCCCACCCTCCCCTTCTGTGACCCTCAGTTTGTTTCCTGGAGTCCAGAGTCTCCCATAGTTTGTCTCCCTTTCTGATTTCTATTCTCAACATTATTATTCATTGGGAAATGCAAATTAAAACCATAAGATATCACTATACAGTTGTTATAATGGTTAAAATAACAAAGACCAACCATATCAAGTGTTGGTAAGGACATGGTACAACTAGAATTCTTATACATTGCTAATGGGAATTAGTATGTACAGCTACATCAGAAAAGTGTTTGGCATTTTCTTTTAAAGTTAAACATGCATTTATCATAAGGCTGTATGATAATACACAATCCTACTTCTAGGTATTTATCCAAGAGAAATAAAAACATATGTTTTTATACAAAGACTTGTACACAAATATTCATAACTGCTTCATTCATAAGAGCCAAAAATTTGTAAGCATCCCAAATGTCCATCAATAGGAAAATGGACTACCCATTTGTGGTCTATCCATTGAATGGAAAACTACTCAGAAATAAAATAGAACTACTGATACAACAATATGCATGAGTTTCAAAAGCATTTTGCTGAATGAAAGAAACTTAGTATACTATACATACTATGTGATTCCATTTATGTAAAATCTGAGACTAGAAAAGCTAAACTACTGTTATAGAAAACAGATGAGTAATTGCCAGGGGTCAGGGTTGGAGGAGGAGGAAAAGAGAACAAAAGAGAAAGGGAATTTTTGTGGTTATGAAAATGCTTAATATTTTTTTTGTTATGACAGCACAGGTGAGTGTACTTCAAAAACCAAGGTGTATAGTTATTGGGGGTATATTTTTAATACAAATTATACCTTAATAAAGTTGATTTTTAAAATAAACATCTAAAAATTTACAATTAAATAGCATATTGAACATAGATTAACACAGGATTAGTGTACTAGACTACAGATCAGTGGTAATTACTAAAAATGCATTACATAAATACAAAGAGGTGGACAATATTAATAGAACTGAAGGGAAATGAAAAATGAAAAGAAGAAATCTGATACATGTCTAAACAAAGTTGTAGAAGGATAAAATTAGAATAGGAAAAACACAACAGAGAGAATGGCAGAGAATTTCACCAATGGATGAAAGATGTAAATTCACAGATACTACCAAAGAGAGTAATAATATTAAATAAATAAATAAATCCTAGACATATCATGATGAAACTGCTGAGCATCGAAGACAAAACAAGCAAAAAATCTTATAAGCAGCAAGAGAGAAAGGACAGAGCATCTCCATAGAATAACAATTAGATAAATGGCAACAATGGAAGCCAGGGGATGGTGAATTATAATCTCTTTGAAGAGCTGAGCAAAAAAGAAATGTCAGCCTGCAATCATATACCCAGCAAAGCTATCCTTCTAAGTTTTAAAAGTATCTCCTTTAAGAATGAGAAAAAATTAAGCATATTTTCTGATTTTATTTTTTATTTATTTTTTATTTATTCATTGACAGAAAGAGAGATCACAAGTAGGCAGAGAGGCAGGCAGAGAGAGAGGGAGGAAGCAGGCTCCCTGCTGAGCAGAGAGCCCAAGGTGGGGCTCGATCCCAGGACCCTGAAATCATGACCTGAGCCGAATGCAGAGGCTTTAACCCGCTGAGCCACCCAGGCGCCCCATATTTTCTGATTTTAAAAATATGGATGCTTTTTAAAACTCATTAGACATTGTTCTTATATAGATAAGTAATTATACAGTTTACCAATTGGTTTGGCCATTTTTCCTTCTTACATGTCAGACCTTTCTTCTGAATTATTCTCCTTCTTTTCTAAAGAAAATCTTTCAGAAATTCCTGTTCGTGAAAAGTTTGTTGATGATAACCTCTCTCCATTTCTGTTTCTGTTTTTAAATTGGTAAACTGTATAATTACTTATCTATATAAGAACAATGTCTAATGAGTTTTAAAAAGCATCCATATTTCTAAGCAACAATATTACATCAGTTGAAAGGGAGTAATTTGATCAAAGTATTCTTGTATTATTCTGGAAAGTGGTTAAAATATTAATGTTAAGATTTTGAGAACAAGCAATAAAAGGTAGACATGGAATATCTTCTAAATTTGAGAGAGAAAACAGTGATATAAGAAAACAAAGAAACTCAATCAATCTAAAAAGGCGTGATAATTAGAGGTCAGGTCATTCAGGGTCTTACAGGCCTTAGTAAGGGTATGGATTGGGGTCCAAGTGTAGAACTTTGTTGGAATTATGGAAGACCCAAGTTAAGTGTGAGATACATTCATTACCAGTGCCCAAGATGCTTATTCACTGAAGGAAGGCATTTCCTATTTATCTCAATGGTTGATTGTAAAGTTTTAAGCTCAACATCCAGTCTGCTCACCTATGTTCTGGAAATCTAGTGACAGCTCCTTGTTGCTGTTCTATAATCTCAAAATCAAGATAGCAAATGTAGCTTGCGGGGTGGTATGTGTAGAGAAACACTTAAGAACCAGAACACCAATGCCTTATCAGGATAATCAAGATCCTCCAAAATCTCAAAAAAGTAGTTCAAACACATTTAATTATTCTTTCTTATCTACCACATGCATGGGACCACATGTATGGGACCAGTTACTTGGATGTGTGAAGTGGGTGGTTTACAAGGAACTGCAATAAACTTGAGGGTTCAAGCCCCTCAAAGAATCTATCAACCTCCTTGGCTCCAGACCATTGTTGCCATGCATGCAGAAACTTTGTTGTCATCTAAGCACTGGATTTTACCTGTGTGCAGAAACTAGCCAAATTCTCAGTTCCATGAAAATGCTCCAGTTTTCTTGACTCCATATCTTTGCTCTTCTCTTCAAAAAAATTTTTTTAATTGAAGACTATTTTAGATCAGCCTTAGGTTCACAGCAAAACTGAGAGGAAGGTACCAAGACTTCCCATATATCCATTGCCTCCTTATCTCTTCTATTAGCAACATACCCTACCAGTATGGTACATTTGTAACAACTGATGAACTTACACTGATGCATAATAATCACTCAAAATCCACATTTTACACTAAGGATCATTCTTGGTGCTATGCTTTCTATAGATTTGGACAAAAACATAATGACATGTATCCATGATTATGGCATCAGAGTATTTTTACTGCCTTTAAACATCCTCTGTGGCCCCTTCTCCAACCAGCTCTTGGCAACCGCTGATATTTTTACTGTCTCCAAAGTTTTTCCTTTTCCAGAATGATATATAACGGGAATCATATAGTATGTAGCCTTTTCAGATTGGCTTCTTTCACTTAGTAATATGCATTTGTTTCCTCTATGCCTTTTCATGGCTTGATAGTTCATTTCTTTTTAGCACTGAATAATAGTCCATTGTCTGAATGTACTACAGTTTATCTATTCACCTACTGAAGGACATCTTGGTTGCTTCCAAGTTTTGACAATTATGAATATAGTTGCTATAAACATCTGTGTGCAGGTTTTTGTGTGGACATGTTTTTAATTCTTTGGGGGTAAATACCAAGGAATAGGATTGCTGGATTGTATGGCAAAACTATGACTGTCAAACTGTCTTTCACAGTGGCTGTACCATTTTGCATTTCTACCAGCACCCTGTTCCACATCCTCACTGCATTGGTGTTGTCACTGTTCTGGGTTTTGGTCATTCTAATAAATGTGTATCTTCTTTGATGAAGTATTTTAAGGTCTTGGTTCATTTTTATTTGGGCTGTTTGTTTTCTTATTATTGAGTTTTAGGAGCTCTTTGTATATTTTGAGCAACAGTTCTTTAACAGATATGACTTTTGCAAACACTTTCTCCAAGTCTGTGGCATTTTTCCTGATTGTTGTAGGAAAACTTCTAGTTTCTCACCATTAGAATGATGTTAGCTGTAGATATTTTTGGTAGATATTCTTTAACAAATTGAGGAAGTTCCCCTCTACTCCTAGTTTACTAAGTTTTATCATCAATAGGTGTTGAATTTTGTCAAATGCTTTTTCTGCATCTATTGATATGATCACATGATTTTTCTTCTATAGCTTGTTGATGTGATGGAATACACAACTGGCTTTTAAATGTTGAACCTGAAACAAGATGGGATCAGGAGGGAGACAAACCATAAGAGACTCTTAATCTCACAAAACAAACTGAGGGTTGCTGGGGGGAGGGGAGAAGGGAGAGGGTGATTGGGTTATGGACATTGGGGAGGGTATGTGCTATGGTGAGTGCTGTGAAGTGTGTAAGCCTGGTGATTCACAGACCTGTACCCCTGGGGTTAATAATATATTATATGTTAATAAAAATTAAAAAATTTAATGTTGAACTGGCCTTGCCTACTTTGGATAAATTCCACTGGGTCCTCATATACAATTCATTTTACACAGTTTTGGAATTGAATTACCAATATTTTATTGAAGATTCTTACATCTATACTCATGAGAAATATTGGCCTCTAGTTGTAATGTCTTTGTCTGATTTTTTAATGTCTTTGTCTGATTTTGGTGTCAGGATAATGCTGGCCTATAGCATGAGTTATGTAGTGTTCCTTCTGTTTCTATCTTCTGAAAAACTGTAGAAAAATGGGAAGATTTCTTCCTTAAATGTTTGCTAAAACTTACCAGTGCACCCATGTGGGCCTGGTGCTTCCTGTTTTTGAAGGTTATTAATTATACATTTAATTTCTGTATTAGACATAGGCATATTCAGATTGTATATTTCTCCTTGTATAAATTTTGGCAGATTGTGTCTTTCAAGGAATTGGCTCATTTTTATCTAAGTTATCAAATGTGTAGGCATAGAGTACTCATAGTATTCCTTTATTATCTTTTTAATATCATGGAATCTGTTATGATATCTCTCTTTCATTTCTGATACCAGTAATTATGTCCTTTCTCTGTTTTCTTAGTTAGCCTGGGTAGAAGCTTTTCATTTACATTGATCTTTTTGAAAAACCAGCTTTTGGTTTCACTGATTTTCTCTATCAATTTCCTATTTTCAACTTCATTGATTTCTGCTTTACTATTAATTATGTCCTTTCCCCTTCTTACTCTGGATTTAATTTGCTCCCTCTTCTAGTTTTCTAAGGTGGAAACTTAAATGATTTAGATCTTCCTTTCTAATGTATGTATTCAGTGCCATAAATTTTCTTCTAATCATTGCTTTCACTGCATCCCACAAATTTTAATAATTTTATTTTCATACAGCCATATATATACATATTTTTTAAATTATCTGAAGATTTAGGGGTACATGGGTGGCTCAGTTAATTAAGCATCTGCCTCTTGATCTCAGCTCAGGTCTTGATCTCAGGGTTGTGAGTTCAAGACCAGTGTTGTGCTCCATGTTGGGTGTGGAGCCTATCTAAGGAAAAAAAAATTATCTCAAGATTTCTTCTATGTATCAATTAGAAGTATGTTGTTTAGTTTCTATGTATTTTGGAATTTTCCTGTTATTTTTGTTATTGATTTCTAGTTTAATTCTATTATAGTCTGACAGCAAACACTGTATGATTTATATTCTTTTTTTTTGTATGATTTATACTCTTTTAAATTTGTTAAACTGTGCTTTATGATTCAGACTGTGGTCTATCCTAGTAAATGTTCCATGTGAGCTTGAAAAGATGTGTATTCTCTTGTTGGTGGATGAAGTAGTCTATAGTTGTCAATTACATCTAGTTGATTCATGATGTTGAGTTCAGCTATGTTCTTAATTATTTTCTGACCCTTGGATCTGTCCATTTATGATAGAAGAGTACTGAAGTAGCTGCTAAAATAGTGGATTCATCTATTTCTCCTTGCAGTCCTATTAGTCTGTACTCACATATTTTGATGTTCTCTTGTGAGATGAACACACATTATAATAGATTGTTACATCTTCTTGGAGAACTGACATCCTCCTCTTATCAGTACGTAATGCCTCTGTTTATCTCTGGTAACTTTCCTTGCTTTGGAGTCTGCTCTTTCAGAAATTAATGTTAACTACTCTTGATTTATTTTGAATAGTATTAGCATGGTATATCTTTTTCCATCCATTTAATCTATAAATTTTTTAATATTTTTATTTATTTATTAGATTTATATAAATTTATTAGATTTATATAAATTTATTTAATTTAATATAAATTTATTAGATTTATATAAATCTAATATTTATTTTTTAAAATATTTTATTTGACAGAGAGAGATCACAAGTAGGCAGAGAGGCAGGCAGAGAGAGAGGAGGAAGCAAGCTCCCTGCCAAACAGAGAGCCCAATGCAGGGCTCGATCCCAGGACCCTGGGATCATGACCTGAGCTGAAGGCAGAGGCTTTAACCCACTGAGCCACCCAGGCGCCCCAGTGTCTAATATTTAAAGTGGATTTTTTTATAGACAACATATAGTTGGGTCTTGTTTTTTGATCATTCTGACAATCTCGGTCTTTTAATTGGTACATTTAGACCACTGATATTCAAAGTGATTATTGATAGACCATTGATATTCAAAGTGATTATTGGTATAGTTGGATTAATAGCTACGATATTTGCTACTGTTTTCTATTTGCTACACTTGTTCATTGTTTCCATTTTTGTCTTCTACTCTTTGTCTGCCTTTTGTGGCTTAAATTGAGCACTTTATATATGACTACTATTTTCTATCTTCTCTTTTCCTCCCTGATTCTCCATTATCTTCTGACAAAATCTTATCCAATTTCTAAGGCCATTGTCAAGCCACATAACTTTCCAAGGTAGGTAGATATTGTTTCTCGACACCCTGAACTCCCAATATACGTAGTTTTACAAGTCCCAGGTTACTTGTCCTGATGAGTTTTATTACAGCTATTTATTACACACTAAATTCCCTAGTAGAGGCCTAAGGTTTTTTAAAAGCAGGACTGTGAGTTTTTTCCATCTTCGTATCACCTTTGCAACATAGTTCAGAGCCAAGTACAGAGAAAATAAATATTTGTTTAATAAACTGAAGTACAAAATGGTTTGATACACATAAAAAGCCCCATTGTAGCTCAGAATGGAGAGATCAATGTGATCTGAAGTAGTCAGGGAAGGCTGGAAGGAGTGGGAGGTAGGTGGAGGAGGGTGAGGGGAAGGGGTCCTTGTGGAAGAAGAAATAGCTCCAACATAGTGGAAACGTGATGGGCATTAAAGCAGCCTGTCCTCCCTCTCATCTCTAAGAGAATAGATTGGCAGAGAAAGTGTTCTTTACTGACTGGGCATTCTCAAGTGTCCAGGAAACCCTCTGTAAGATATATCCTCTAGTTATATTATTACTTCAGTCTAACTGTGTATGAGGCAATAAACAATGAAGTACGGAATAAAATGTTCTTCCCAAAAGACTGTTTTCTTTAGATTCTGCCTTCAATATAAATGAAGTGATAATCTATGCCAAACTTGGACTATCATATATTTATTCATTCTTTAATAAATATTGATTAAGAAATAATTATGGACCAGAGCTGTGCTAAGTGCTACAGATACAGCATTGGATAAAATGTGATTATTGACTTTCAAGAAGCTCACAGTCTAGTGGAGAAATTTGCTCTCAGGAAGTTGAAAATTGCCCATTTCAATGCATTGTTCTTGTGAGTAATCTTAGAGTCACTATATTTTGGAACATTTGGACAACTACATTCAACTGAGGCTTAATATGTCTCTCCCAAGGGTAGAGCTTAGTGTAGTTAAGTGTGTGAGTCACAGAGAGGTTCTTATCATATGGCTTTATGATAGTGCAGAATAAATCTGACTTACCTTGCTATAATACTTTAGTGAAAAGAAACAGACTGATGCAGGAAAAAGAAAAGAATTTTTAAAAGCATAGTTAAAATCCTCAAAGAGGTTCAAGACATCAGAGCCATAAAACTATTATAGGCTACCATTAAAAAGAAGTATTCAGAATTCCTAGAAATTAAAAATTAGGAGAGCCAAAATAAAACGTAATTCAAACAGAAGAGCTGGATAAAGTTCAATATGGAAAGCTAGAAGACTGACCTGATGAATTTTTGCAAAATGCAATGCAAAAATAAGAAAAGAATAAAAAGTTTAAAGAAAAATTAAGAGTCATGGATGATGGTCTGAGATCCAAAATCTACCAATAAGAGTTCTAAAAAGATATACAAGAGAAGATGGAGAGAATTAAAGTTTTTTTCTTAATTTTATTTATTTATTTGACAGAGAGAGAGAGAGATCACAAGTAGGCAGAGCAGCAGGCAGAGAGAAAGGGAGAAGAAGGCTTGCCGCTGAGCAGAGAGCCCGAAGATGCGGGGCTTGATCCCAGGACCATGAGACTGCGATCTGAGCCAAAGGTGGAGGCTTAACCCACTGAGCCACCCAGGTGCCCCAGATGGAGAGAATTAAATAAAGAAATACTAAAGAGAATTTTTTTCCTGAAATGAAGAAAGAATTAAGTGATTAGATAGAAAGCACATGCTAAAAATTGTATAGAAGTGCTGAAGGTAGGGGTACCCATAACATATAGATAAATATTGGAGAAAGTTGTGACATTTGAGAATAAAAGGAAAGCCTGTTAAGCTTCTAGTATGTTTGGGGGCAGGGGAAGCAGGACGATTACTTACCAAAGAATGGTAATTAAACTGGCACTGGACTTCTGATATGTAACATGCTAATTCTAGGAAACAATGGAAAAAATGTCTTACAAGTATGGATGAAAAAGAATTTTGAACTAAAGTTCTATAGCAATTAATAATCAAGTAGACTGAATAATGCCCCCTAAAAATATCCATATCCTAATCCCTGGAACTTATAAATATTTCCTGATATGGTAAAAAGGACTTTGCTGATATGATTAAATTTAAGATCCTGAGGTGAGGAGATCATCCTAGATTAAACAGGTGAGACCTAAATGCAATTACATGTAACTTTAAAAGAGAAGGCAGAGGGAAAATCTGACAGAAGAGGAAGCAATGTGGCTCTGGCGGCGAAGAGTGGATTGATGGTAGCCATGGCCAAAAGGCAAGAAAACAATAGCCATGAGCTCAAGAGGCAAAGAACAGATTCTTCCCTAGGGCCTCTGGAGGGAGCATTGCCAAGCCTATACCTTGATTTGAGCCCTGTGATACTGATTTCAGACTTTTGGCCTCTAGAACTGTAAGAGAACAAATTTCTCTTGTTTTAAGACACCAAGTTTGTGTTAATTTGTTAGAGCAGCTACAAGAGACTGATACAGTGAGTTATTACATAAGTAGTACTATGAAAATTTCAGGTGCAATACATACAAATGAGCCACTTATCTACGACAGCTGAGATTACCAGAAAGACTAAGATAGTATTTCAAAGCCAAGGTAAGACATAAACATCCCAAGTTTCAAAGCAGCCTAAAATGATTCCAATATTAAATTATTAATGTATATTAATAACCAGCAAAATTGGGGATAAATACAAATTTTAACCTACAGTCTTTTTTTACTTGAGAATTTCCTATTTGAATAAGCCTTCTCTGTCCCAGTATTTTAAAGCTACATAATATCCATGCTGGCATCTGGAACAGAATTATTCCAAAAACTCCTTTTTTGCAGAGCTCTTCTCTGTTCTGGTCTTTGTGTTTAGCAAGCAGTGCAATAACCAAATATCACAACAGGAGTTCGGATCATAATTGTATTACCAGTATATTCAACTACCCTCTCTCCCGATGTATTTAGAATTTTCCTTCCTTTATATAAATCCAATACAGCAGTAGCCTACACTATTGCTCTTTAAGTCACACACATATACTGGAACTCATAGCAAAGGCTCCTTTAGAGAGAGGCATCATGGATGATGCGATAATGGGGATTTAGCACAGGTGGCCCCACTGTATATAATGCTGTAAATCAACCAAGTCATCATTTCCTAGCACGCCACTGTACTTCTAATAGACTGTTCTCTACCTTTACAAATGCTTCTTTATTTTAATTAAGTCGTTCGATGTACTAGAGGACCCACAAAACAAGTGATAAATTTTAAGTGAATGTCTAGCATGTCCCAGCATTGTACTATGTACTATAGCATATTTTTTAAATTGTAGAAAAAATGGCTCCTGGTCAGAGGAAGCATCACACTGGGAAAAAGAAGACTACACAACAGCCAGAGAACCATGTTCCACAACAGCTGCCACTGTGCTGAGACTGCTCTGGTGCTTCATTCCACTTCTTCCTATCAGAATGAACATAGCTCGAGTACCAGGACTACTTCAAACCTTTTTATGAATGTGAAGACTCCCTAACCAATTTCACTCATTTTTCAACTTGATGCCAATTTACTACTTTGTATACTGAAAAATATGCCTGTCATGTATATTGACTAGGACATGACTAGGCTGCTCCCATCTGTTTGTCTGCCCTATACTCCACTTTGAGACAGAACTACATGGAAAGCCAAATGCTAATTGTAAAAGGTTGCTTGGAGCATGGACTCAATGCCAGGTGAGATATGTGAATGATGTAACAGTTGAATGGTGTCAACCACGACTGTCTTTCCAAACCACTCTTTGTGGATGGCTCACCTGGCCTGACACAATTCAAGAGAATCGCCTTGTATGAATTAGCACCCATCACCCCCGCCTGTGTGGGTAAATCTAAATTAGTAAAGTTTTGTCTTCTCAAGTTTGCTACAGCTCTGCTAGCCACAGATTAGCATTTTAGGTAATGCTGGTGCTTTCAGGAGCAGACCTAGCAGTCAAATATCTCATATAAAGCAATTTTAAACCACAGGTCTGGTAAAAAGCATATTTGCTAATAATGATACCAGCCAAAAACCATTTTTTCAAGAAGACTTTCTATTTCAGGTCTAAGCTACCTTCACAGCTGCTTGTTGGCAGAACAGTTTAGCCCACATGGTAGAAGGCAGTGCATGTTCCTTGAGAACATGCCATTATTTATTGACTATCTGCCTCACTCGCATCTGTGAGATGTGGAAACTCACCACTGGTTTATAAGACCATCAGTTTTATATAACACCATCCATCACAAAATGGGAAGGAGTGATCAACACTCCCTCAACTGCAATGCATTATACGAGGGTCAGCAAGTGAGAGTCACGGTTGGCAACACAATTGCTGGCCTCAGGTAGCAAATCCATCCTTCCAGATGTTCTGATCCATATGGGTTCAATGAACCACAGAGAGTGCAGCTTCTTCTCATTGGGAGTATCTACTATAACTCTTCCAACCAGACGCCATAATAAAACAACTGTAAGGTAAGCTGACGACCATTTATCTAAACTTCATCTGGTACTCAAGTGCTGACAAAGAGGAAAACAGGCACATTAGTGAGCAGACAGATGTGATGAGGGAAATTAAGGTGTTCTTATCTTAAGAAACCAAATATTTCAAATGTAGGAAAAAATTAAAAGAATTTAGTCCTTAAGTCAAAGCCAGATGGAAAGTCACTGCTGCTATTTTCCCTGCTAAGCAAATTGTAGGGCTGTCCTGATAATCCTAACACTCAATTTCTTACAACATAAAGCTGTTAGGAGAAATACCACAACCGTTCAGTTGTCAAAATCAAGATTCTCACCTCAGTTTCTAGGGCCTCAAAATGAATTTCAAAATAGTAAGTAGTACCTTTCATTTTGGTTGCCAATTTTAACTTTACCCCAGAATAGCAAATGTTCACTCCAAGAATTTCCCATTGATATCTGACTTACATTCTATATAAAAACTTAAAAAATAAGTTGACATATATATAAGACCTGACATACTCCCTTAACATCTCTGATTTTCATTTTCTTCATCTATAAAATAACTATTTTTTTTATCTATGCAATAACTGTTCTCCCTTAACACAGTGGTTCTCAACTAGGGGTGATTTCCACCTCCCAGGGCATATGTGGCAATATCTGGAGACATTTTTGGTTGCCACAATTTGGGGGAGGTGATTGCTAATGGCATCTAGTGGGTAGAGGCCAGGGATGCTACTAAACATTTTCAATGCACAGGGGAGCCCCCCACAAAGAACTGTCCAGCCCAAATGACATTAGCGCCAAGGGAAAGAAATTCTGCCTTAAAATCAGGAGGTTATCATAGAGATCAAAGCAGATGCTTAGTAAAAGATTTTCTGAACAGTAATAATAAATTTTAACTTGTAGCTTGTCCTTATTTCACTAAACTTTAAAAAAAGATTTTATTTGTTTATTGGAGATAAAGAGAGCAAGCAAGAGAGAGAGAGAGAGTGCCTGCGCATGAAGGGTGGGGCAGCTGCTGGGAGAGGGAGAAGCAGGCTCTCCAATGAGCAGGGAGCCCAGTTCAGGACTCAGTCATAGGACACTGAGATCATAACCTGAGCTGAAAGCAGATGCTTAACCACCCAGGAGCCCCTAAGTAAGTTAAACTCTCATTGATGCATCATAAAGTAAGTGTAAAGGACCAATGATGGCCAAAGGAAAACACTGTCAATGAAAAGTGTAAGCTGAGAATTGCAGTGATGCAGAGGCTGCCCTAATCACATCACTAAAAACTTGGACATAGGCCTGGGTCCCCAAAATAACAATGCTCTTTCTACCCTGAGCTTGTGTGGCTCATCCCCTGGCTTTTGGCGTGAGATCAGGCTGGGAGGCTGGTGGATGAACTCTGGAGCAAGACCCACAGGACTGGATTCATCTGTACTATGCTAGGCAAGGAGAGTGGGCTGGCTGCTTGATCTTGAGTTTTCAGGGGCCCCATGAAGGGATCTCATAGGATCAAACAATGTTTGTGAAGGGTCACCGGGAAAGTCAAATTGGGGTAGGAGTTAACTAGGTAGAGTAACTGTCAGGGAGGGACATGTTAGTAGAAGACAGAAATCACAAAACTGGCATTATTCCTAAAGCATCTTCCTTTGGTGGTGGATCAGACTGTGGTCTATTTGTTCTCAGATTTATTTCTTGCCCTTCTCTGTTCCTCTTGGGTGTGTGAGAATAGTGCTGTTTTCCTTAGCCTCCAAGGTCAGCGGGTATTCTGTAGGGTTTTCCAATGACAGATTAGAGGGCAGAAGGAAAGAAGTCAAGAGTATTTCTTCCTTCCTTCTTTGCCTCCAGTATCTCCTCAGCAATAACCACATCACATCCTTGATGTCAGTCTCCATCAAACAGGGCCTCTGTGGTTTCAGGTTCTATCAGGTGCCCCCAGGCCCTGAGCTGTGATAAAACCACTTCCTCCTTTGGTTCTCCAGTCTAGGGGTGTAACTTCTTACTGCCACTAACATTTGGGTTGCCGCCTCTTTTTTTCTTCTCAGTTTTTCTGGTACCTGTGTAACCGATTCCTTATACTCAATTCTCTCTGACTTAAATAGAGAGATTCCTTTCTCCTGGTTGGAACTTAAATGCTCTTTTTCAGGATAGAAAGTCAGGCACAACAGTGTGATACCTGGAGCTCACACAGATATAAGAAGACCATGGCGAGAAAAGGATGCAGAGGCAGCTAACATTCACCAGCCCAACAAATATTTGTTGAGCACCCGCTACGTGTTGAAAATTGTGCTGGGTATAGGAATTTGGTATGAACAAAACTGTATACTATTTCTAACCACCAACAAATAATAACACAACTATAAAATTATTATATAATAGTGAGTTGCCCTAATTAGGAATTTAAAAAATTTTTTTTAATTCAAGAATTCTGGTAACTCATATAACCACAAGAAAATAATCACAAGCTCTTCCACTAAAGTAAGAATTGAGCTGAGGTTCAGCCTAATAATGTACTGGAGAGAGAAGTTATAACTCTCCAGGTTTATAATTTCTAATATGAATATCATTAAGCTGCTTTTCCAAACCCCAAAATAATAGCCAATCTGGTTACCTTCTGCTCCTCAGTGATGCTTGGGGAGCAATGTATTTTTAAAAAGATTCTTTTCCAGTTTAAAGTCATATATCAGAGCTGAGAAAAATTAATAGGCCTTGGATTAGAGGTTTCCTGGATGACCAAGTGATCTTGTTAGCCAACAAGCTACAAAGGAATATTTATGTAAAGAAAGAGAAAGCAGTTTTAAGACTGGTCTAATGATTCAAGACATGAAATACATTCATTCTGGGAGCTATTTGAAGGATATAGTGAAACATAAATATAACTAAAAAAACTAAATTGTTGAGCCAACTGAAGAGACTGAGAATTAAATTCTAGTCATATACATTTGCAAGGTTCCCCTTTGAAATCAACAGGCATGACATATATGTCTAAGGGCATTATATTTACATATTTTGCCCATTCCCAATTTGGAATAATTTTTTTATAACAATAATAGAAGTTTATAGATTGTTTTTGTTGGACTTTGTTCTAATCTATTTTACTGAATAGTAGTCTCATCAAGGTTTAATTACTGCTTAAAAAAGGAAATTGAGGGGTGCCTGGGTGGCTCAGTGGGTTAAAGCCTCTGCCTTCAGCTCAGGTCATGATCCCAGGGTCCTGGGATCGAGCCCCGCATCAGGCTCTCTGCTCAGCCGGGAGCCTGCTTCCCTTCCTCTCTCTCTGCCTGCCTCTCTGCCTACTTGTGATCTCTGTCTGTCGAATAAATAAATAAAATCTTTTTTTAAAAAAAG